>JAUZSU010162095.1:0-13757 GCA_034780255.1 Parotocinclus maculicauda | reverse complement strand
AAATATTGACATTTGCCATCTCCACATCATTGCATTCAGTTTTTATTCACAATTTGTTTAGTGTCTCAACTTTTTTGGAATCCGCTTTGTAATATTTAATAGTAATATCTATTAAACTAATTAGTAATATTTTTATGAGGACATGGTGTTCACGAAATCATAAATGTAATGTTACAATCTGCACAGCATACTTAATGCTACAGCATTTTTAAGATCTGGAAATTCACAAGTCTAAACCCCGTCTAGAGGAAAGTACTAAGGCAGTACTATTAACAATAGGACATGCAAATGCAGTAACATGATTTACAGCATAAGCAGAGGAAAGTCTTTAAACACATAAATCAAGTTCGAACATTCTCTACTCCAAATGAGAGCTATTAAGTGAGCAGCGAGCGGTAAGGTAGCAAGTTTTCAAATGAATGACGGACTGTAACTTCCATCTCTGCTTGTGAATACCCAGCTTTGATTGGATGTTGAGGTGACCAGCTGTTTACGGCCACAATACCCAGAGTTAAATGACAGATCTTTTTTTCTTGTAAAATCTTTTAAGACCTTGGTTTATAAAGTGAACAGATGTTGATCAGATGGTTGTTAAATATGAATGTACTAAATGTTATATAGCAAAGCTATTTGGGGTTCTTGTTATGCAGTGGTATTGATTAAATAGGCAAGATGCTGTTCATGCTTATCTCTGTTGCTATGTCGTCCCATCCTTGGAGCTTGGTCATTCACAGCTGTCCCTTGATCCATGCACAGTTCTCACACAGCGTAGAACAGATTCAACCTGCTTCTTATAAGCACGGTGCTTAAGCCAAACATCTCACACTGATGCTGTACGACTCATCTCTCTGCACGCTGGTTTATCTGGCTGCACGCTAATCATCTCGCTATGCTCTGACTTCTCTTGTGACTCGATGATTCAGTTTGATTCACAGGCAACTGCATGCCATAGTCATCATTTGCAACATCATAATTAAGTGTCATTTTAATACTTTAATAATTGTTTACTTTTAATAAATGTTTACGTTAACTTTCTGCACCATGTGTCATTAAAGCTGCATTTCAGCTAATCTAAGCTATCTAATGTACATTCAAAAAGGCATTCAAATGATTTGCAGCACATTTTAATTTGTTCCCCCTTTGCTGTAATGAACACATGCTCAAACTGGCATGATCTCCCCCGAGTCTTTACAAAATCTGTTAAATCATGTTATCCTGGTATGATTTTACTATTTCAAAATATATAAACATATTTAATTATTCCAAAGAGCATCTGGATGGCACAGTGGCTAGTGAAAAACACTTTACTCACAGCAAGAAGGTCCTAGGTTTGATCTCAAATTGTAGCGATCTGGGTTCCTTCTGTATGGTTCCTTCTGTCTGTGTCTATGTGGGTTTACTCTAGGTGCTCTGCTTTCCTTTCCACAGCCATGCACTAAATTGTATCTGATCGGAGAGTATACTCTGGGGGAAAATGGATATTTGATGCACTGCCGATTTTGCAAGTTTTTTCACCTAAAAAGAATGGAGAAGTTAACACTGCTGCAGGGACTTTGTCCCACTCCCTCATACAGATCTCCTCAAGATCTTTCAGGTTTTAAGTATGTCTCTGGGCAACACTGAGTTTCAGCTTCCTCCAAATTGAGTTCAGGTATGGAGGCTAGGCCATTTCAGGACTTTGAAATGCTTTTTACTTCCAAGAAGAGCCACTTCTTAGTTGCGGTGGTTACGTGAAGACCCAGCCACAACCCATCTTCAATGCTCTTAGGTTGTTGGCCAAAATCTTGCGATACATGACCCCATCCGTCCTCCCTTCTATACGGTGCAGTCGTCCTGTCTACTTTGCAGCACCCTCGAAGTATGTTGTTTCTACCATGCTTCACAGTTGGGATGGTGTTTTATTCCGTTTTCTTCCCTCAAACACAATGTGAGGAGATTCAACAAAAAAGCTATAGTTTGGTCACATCTGACCAGATGACCATCTCCCATGCCTCCTGTGGATTATCCAGAAGGTCATTTGCTGGTATGAGTGTAGTGTGTAGTGTGTCATCCTTGAGACTGTGGTCCCAGCTCTCTTCAGGTCATTGATCAGGTCCTCTCATTTAGATCTGGGCTGATTCCTGACCATTTTCAAAATCATCCTTACCTCACGAGGTGAGATTGCATGGATCCCCAGACTGAGAAAGATTGACAGTCATTTTGTGTCTCTTCCATTTTCTAATAATTGTCAGTTGTTGCCTTTTCCTCAAGCTTTAGCCTATTGTCCTGTAGCCCATCCCAGCCTTGTGCAGGTCTACAATTTTGTCCCTGGTGTTCTTAGATAGCTCTTTAGTTTTGGGCATGGTGGAGGGGTTGGAGTGTGATTAATTGATTGTGTGGGCAGGTGTCTTTTATACAGGTAACGAGCAAATGAGAATATGAGCATTTTCAGTAGTGGTTTCAAACATTTGACTCTCACTGCACTATCACATACTTTTGGGCATATATTGTTGCTGGGTATGTACTCACAGACCACATTATTAAGTACACCTGTTCAACTGTGCATTAATGCAAATATCTAATCAACCAAGCACATGCTAGGCTGGCTGTATTATTATTGTAATATTAGTATTATTTTAGAAACTGTGGGTCTACTGGGATTTTTATGCACAGCCGTCTTTAGGATTTACTGAGAAAAGTCCAAAAAAGAGAAAATATCCAGTGAATGGCAAAAATTTATCTTTGCAAACATGTATGTAGCTATAAAATACGGTAAAAGGGTTAAATATTAAATTGTTTGCCATGTATTGAAATCTCTGTTTGCCCTAAATAATACCTGCCTGATATAATGGTCTAGTCCAGAGGGTGGATCTACAGGTATTTAGGTGCGAGCTAGGAACATAGAGAGTAAACTTTTTATCCAGGGGGAAAGGCGACTTCTAAGAGAAAGATACCGTTGGACTTTGAACTCGACTCACTTGCTTAATGAATTAGATATTTCCAGGTATAAGGGGGACTTGAGTGAGATTAGATCATGAATATACCTAAAAATGACATTTTTTTGAAGAACTGTGGGAAGCTTGTTGATTGCACTTAATGGGACTGTGTTTTAACATTTATATTGCAAATAAAGAAGGAAAAATGAGAAAAGTATTACTTTGGCTACTGTTCTATTGTACTTTGATGTTAGAAAAGAGGCCACTCGGAGCCAAGTTACAACATGATGCCAGAGGTTGTAGGTAAAAGAGAGGTAACAGTAACTCAGACAACCACTTATTACAATGCTGAAGGGCATCTCTGAACTCACAATACGTTTAACTTTGAGACATATGGGCTACAGCAACAGAAGACCACACTGGATGCCACTCGTCGGCTAAGAAAAGACAAACAAGGTTATATTTCTCATGGGCTCGCCAGAATTGGACAACAGAAGGTTGATCTGAAGACTTTTGATTTCAGCTGAGAAATTCAGGTGGTTGTTTCAGAATTTGGCATAAATCATAAAATCATGAATCCAACCTGCCTTGTATCAGGGTTCAGGCTGCTGGTGGTATAATTGTGTGTAATTTTATGCAGCAGCTTGCTAAATCTATGAAATGAAGAATTATGGCAGGTCTGTGTGCAAAAGGTTCCAACCCAATACTAACAAGGTGTACCTAATGAAGTGGCCAGCAAATGTATGCAACATTTACAAAGGTTTTGACAATGTTAGAGTACAAGCTGGACTTAAGGTGAAAGGGTATGACAGTGTCAAGTAGGGAAAGTCACAGAGTAAATAGAACATTCAGCAACTACTCAAAAACTTAAACCAGTGGCAATGTGATGCATTAGGAGGCACATAAAGGAGGTGCCCCATACTGGAGGAGTTGGGGAGTAACCAAGGTGTCACCTTTTCATTACTTGGCTCCTGTGTCACACTTCACAAGGTGACCTTTACAACACTGAGAGTATGGTTCTAATTAGGGTTTTTCTTCTCAACTCTCTGAACTAGAGTCTACAAAATCACCACAATCCCTGAACTTTGCAAGTCACTCTGTCAAAACATCTTACACTATTTACAAAACATTTCATGAGCTTACCAAGTTACTGCATGACTGAGCATTTTTGAGTCCTGTAATTTAGGAGGTAGGGTTAGGATATGTCATCTAAAGAAAGATGTGTAAATGTTGGTAGAAGTACATGTCAAGTCTTCCTGTGGTTTAGTTCTTAAGGATTCTCCACAGAAAAGCCTTTGTGTAGGCCTGAACCTAAAATGGCACTGGTGAATGCTTGTTTTTCAGTGAGGTGTGTGATCTTTCTTTCTCAGCATTTCAAGAAACAGAGGAGGCTGATCCCTGAAAAGACTGTATGGAAGTACTTTGTTCAGCTTTGCAGCGCGCTGGAGCACATGCATTCCCGACGAGTAATGCACCGAGGTACACACACACACAAACGTTCACCTGTTGTCATGCATAATAAGAACTGAATAGAAACATTAAAGTAAGTAAAATATGGTAATACATGTTGATTAGGAAAATAACCAAAGTACATGGCAGTTTAGATGGCTTTGCACCTTTTGTATTCAGTTCTTAAATAGGGAATGGTTGTTTTTGTTATATTGTAGTATTTGTTATTAGAAGAAAAAGCTGAGTGATGGGAAATGTGATAATCATTCCAAACCAAACCACAGATAACAGAGACGCCTGTTGTGTAGCACCGCTGCCTCACAGCAAGAAGGTCCCGGGTTTAATCCCAGGGTGGAGTGGCTTAATCTGTGTGGTGTCTGCATGTCCTCCCTATGAAACCGAATACTTCGGTTTCCTCCCACAGTCCAAATACATGCATGTTAGGTTAATTGATGTCTTTAAAGTGACCCTTAGTGTGTGACTGTGTGCGCCTTACGATGGATTGCAGACCTAGACCCAGAGGGCACTGGCTGGCCCGCGACGCTGTGCGTATTACGTGGCAGATAATGGATGGATGAAAATGTTTTACCATATTTTGAATTTTATGTACAATCACCTGCCACTTCCTTAAGTAGATTGCTAGTACCCCCTTTGGCCCCCTTTTGCTTTTAGAACTGCCATAATTCTTTGTGATGTTCAACACTGTTTTGGAAACATTCCTTAGTGATTTTGGTCCATATTAACATGATGGCATCACGTAGTTGCTGCAGGTTTGTCAGCTGCACATCCATGATATGAATTTCTTATTCCACCACCTCCCAAATTTGCGTTATTGGATTGGGATTTTTAGACTGTAGAGGCCAATTGAGTACAATTAACTCACTGCCATGGTCAATCAATTTTTAAGATGCGCTGAGATTAGTCACATCCCCCACACCATTACACCACCAACAGCAGCCTGAACAGCTGTTACAAGGCAGGATGGGTCCATGCTTTCATGTTGTTTAATCAGTTCTGGCCCTACCATGCAAACGTCAGCAGAAAACATCTTTCAGACCAGGCAAAGTTTTTCCAATCCCAGAATTTTACCTGCTTTAAGGTTTGATGGGCTTTGTGTTTAGAGATGTTCTTCTGCATATCTCACTTGCATCGAGCGGTAATTTGAGTTAATGTTGCCTTTTTGTTAGCTTAAACCAGTCTGGCAATTTTCCTCTGACCTCTGACATCAACAAGCCAATTTTTCCTTTAACCGAAGCACAATGGGGGACCACTGGCCCAATGTTCATATAAAAATGCATCATTCTCTATGACCCTCAGTGACCATGCACTTTATTTTTTACCCATCATACATTGTATCATTAAAAATGTAATCTCATTCATCTCGGCATTCAGTTAGGGAGCAGCCGAATGGCTTTACTTTATAAATATACCAGTGAGTGTGCATATTGAGTATTAAATATACATAAACCAGGTAGGGATCCCCTAAAGGAAATAATAGATATTGGGCTCCCATTATTGTTTGACTGTACTGTGAACCAGTTGTATTTAAACCCTGATGAAATCTTAGATTTTGAAAACTTCATCTTATCGCTTTTTTCTGTATACAAATTTTCAAAAACAATTTGCCATTGGAACACACTGTTTAATTTGATCAGTATTTAGATTTCTAACATTTTGTTTCATTTTCAAACCAGCGTAATCCAATCATTCATAATCAGGGCTTAACTGGCAGAAGAGGTCAGAAGGTGGGAACAAACCTTAGACAGGGTGCCAGCCCATCTCAGTGCACATGTACAGACTTTTACTCACATAGTCACAAGTAGAACATTTAATCAATGCTGGAATTGACCAGAGATCTCAGGAGCTGTAAGCCATTGTGCCAGCCTCAATATATTGATGACATCCTTAATATTTTGGCCTAGGTTTTATATTTAGAGCATTGTTGAAATAATACAAGGTCTTACACATGCAACTGCAGGAAAAACTAAACTGGGACTGTGGTGGCTTAGCAGTTATGGTATTGGGCTACTAATCAGACAGTAAGAAAGGATTCAAGTCCTAACAGTTGGTCCTAGGAGCGAGGCCTTTTCTACAGCTTCTTATGTTGAACATTTAAGTTATTTAAGTTGTAAGTCACCTGGATAAGAGCCTCTGCCAAGGGACTAAATCTGGACTGGTAGCTTCTGTACTGGGTTATTTACTAGTATGGTTATCTAAAATAAATGAAATGGCAATAAATAAATAAGTTAAATGACAAATGCAGAATATTACAAGTCGCCAAAAGGGAAATCTGGAATTAACGTTTGATTAAGACTGCAGGTTGAAAAGGGTTAAAAGTACAAATTAAATGTGGGACAATGTGGTAAAACAATGACAGTTTGAATATTATTTTTTTTAATTTCTTTGTCTTAAAAAGATTAGTACATTTACAAGTCATTGTCTTTCACAGTGTACATAAGGGAATAACTTGAATCACACAAGAAACACTAAATAAACTTCTCCATTGTTCAGAAATGCAGAATTGCATATTTTAAAAGGGGGTACCGTCTCACAGCTCCGAGATCCCCGGTTCGGTTCTGACCTAAGGCTTCGCCTGTGTAGTTTGTATATGTTCTCCCTTCCTTTACCAATATCGTAAGTCAGGTCATCGTAAAACAGAGAGTACCTGTAATTTAATAATGCATGCTTTCTGATCATATAGGTCATTACCGTTGGTCATTTACCATTTATATATTATTTGTATTTAGTGCATCTCATACTTTCTGTAACAAATTCATGACTTAGCATCTTTTTTCATGAAAAAGTAGAAATTGTCATTAATTCAATATCATTGCCAACACAAAAATGATTAATGTTTATATTTAAGCCGTTAAATCATTTAAATAATATTTTTGCATAAGAAAAATACAATTATTACAAATGTTATTTTTCAAATGCTAAGATGGTAAAAAAGAGCCTCCAATTGAAAAACCTCCCAAATAAGGCTGGCACATTTTAATTAATCTATTTATTTGACCAGGTATTCATGTGGCTTTACACACACAGCTTTAGGAAATCATGGCCTCAGGTGGAAAAATGCACAGAAGTCTCTGGTGAAATGTTCTTTAACTGTATATTGACCCTGCCCCATGTACTGTCATTCACCACCTATACATGTATCTGTTTCACACCCGAGTCATTCTATTCACATCTGAATCTCTAGATCACTCCTGGCATTCTAACATATGTCTGTGTGTTTCTTATTGCTAGGATGCCTCATGTCCTGAGGTGTTAAACTTGAAGCAGTACAGGGTGCCCAGAAGCATATGGTTCTGATAAACACACACACACACACACACACACACACACACACACACACACACACACACACACACACACACACAGACTCATGAGCCTGTCTTTAAAATGAGATGTCTAACACTGCCTTCCTAGTCTATTAAAGGTGATTTATACCTACAGCCTGCTTCCTTTTCCTGATTTAGTCATGTTTCCTTTGGTTTCGTCTGGGCCACGTAATTTTTGTGTCTTTAATGGAACATTTTTTAGTCTTGCACTGGCTCAGTTTCGTTTTGTTTATTTTCTGTCTTTTCCCCTGTGTATCTGACAAAACTTCTGTTCTGTTTGTTTTGTGTTTATCTTAAAGATATTAAACCAGCTAACGTTTTTATCACGGCGACTGGAGTTGTGAAACTAGGTGACCTGGGTTTGGGTCGCTTCTTCAGCTCAAAAACCACCGCAGCACACTCTCTAGGTGAGCACCATGTCTATCTTTTTTTCTCTGAACAGATACAAGATACTGTAGACAGAACAACCTGATCGTCCTTTAAACAAACAAGCAAAAAAAACCTGGACAGGTTAGAGTGGAAAGGACCTATAATCACTCATGAGCAGCTTGGTGTTTCATTAGGCCTTGTGGTGTTTCACAGAACCATGTGTATGTTATAAAGCGCCACTTCCCGTCTGCCCCCCGGGACAGTTGGTAGCAAAGCGTTTCAGGATCTATATCCATTTCATTGAGCACTTAGGGCCTTCCTGTTGCCCCCGACCTCTTAACCCCTGTCCTTAAGTTGTATGTAGGGTAAGTGACTATGAGTGGAAAAAAGTGAAAAAGGGTGGAAGGGAAAAATTAGCCAGGTAATGCCAGGCAGCCTTCTAGTGCACCTCATGATTTAAAGTCCCGTTTGACTTTAAAAAGGAGACATTTATGAATAATCGTAGTCGCCTCACCTTGTTAAATAAGACTGACTGGAAAGATGTTGGGCTTTGTGTGTATGGTCAGTACTAAGAGTGAACCATAATCCATTCATTTTACAACCTAACAACCTGTGCCCTTCGTAGAGGAAGACATTTTGTGCAGAGATTTAGGTGAGTTTTAAATAAATAGTATTGAAATTTTTTTTACAGTCATAAGATTTACCAATAAATACCAGAGGTGTGCTATATGTATGATAATATCTTATTTGTCACTTTATTGATTTTTGAGCTGGCATTGAGTGATTCTGACTTTGTACTAAATATTACAAAAATCACACGACATGAGTTCATGTATTCACTGGGTCATGGAGCCAGGTAGGACAGACTTTTCTAACAATGCATGACTGAAGCTAAAAATAAGGGGACAGACTGTGCCAGGAGACAAAATACATAACCAACCTGGTAGTCTACATCATTAGATTTAATTGCTAGACGTTGCTCATCCTCATCCCATGAAGGTGATTTGGCTTTGAATAGACAGATGTTGCTCAAAAGAAGGCAGTCTGCAAACTATGTCAGAAATTAGTTGTTTTTAAAGACCGCTCGACAACTTACTTATTTCACCATCTACCAAATAATCACCACACGGAATATGAAGATTATAACAAACTTTGGGAGTCAGCTGTTCCCAACAGGATTAAACCAGCCACGATACCAGGATAAATACATACTCAGCAAACTTTATCAGAATCAATCTGCAGAAAAGTGCCTTAAGACAAGTAAAGCAACAGATGCCAAGTTATTACAAATGCTGTCACCAATTACATCACAAAAAACAGTGCCAGTTCAGGCGGCTGAGAAAGGTGAGTTTAAAAAAACATTTGAATACTCTAGACCCTAGATGCACACTTTCAGAGTAATGTCTAGTTATTATTATCGATAAAATCCCACCAAATGTTTTTTGTCAATATTGTACACACCTAATAATTATAGATGGTTAACATTTGTGCAGTTTAAAAAATCACTGCGACACACTGTGCATTACACCTTACCAGAGATTAGTATTAACATGATACACTTGGAGGAGATTTAATTGTCCTATTTTTTTATATAAATAAAAAAATACTAATTTAAAAATGAACTTTTTTACATTTAGCCACTATGTGCATTACAAAATGCTGTTTATGTTTTTGTGTTTGTATACTGATCAGACATATCATTAAAACTACTGACAGGTGAAGCGAATAACTGACATTTTAATGAGCTTGGAAATATTTTGCTGAATCACCTTGGGTCCGGGCATTCGCGTGACTTTTGCTCAGACATGTACCATCTACCTAAACATTGGTGCAGACCAAGTACACCCCTTCATGGCAGTGACCTTTTTCAGCAGGGTAATGCACCCTGACACCCTGCAAAAACTAACACTACAGGTGTGAAGACCATAGCAAATATTTCAAAACAGTGACCGAGACTTGCACAAGTCAAAATGGCAACGGCAAATTTATTTATATAGTGCGTTTTACAGTGGTGCATTGTCTCAAAGCAGCTTTACAATATTATATTATCTTAAACAGCCAATCCCAAACTGAGCAAGCCTAGGGCAACAGTGGCAAGGAAAAACGCACCTAATAAAGAAGGAAGAAACCAAGGCTTAAAAAGGGATCCTTCCTCTTTGTATGGCCTAAATGTTATTTATTGTGGGATGAAGTTGTGGGATGTACTGTAGAAAGTCTCAACTTGTCAGACTTCTACTACTGATAATGTCTCTGTGCAGGATATAAGAGGAAATCTTTTGAGCTCTTGTAAAGTCCATGCCTATATGGTCAGATGCTTGGTATCAGAAATGGGACCTGCAGAATATTAGACAGCTGTTTTTACTTTTGTGATTGATTGACCTACACAGTATTTGAATGTATGTGGATTATGATTGATTAATGTCAGTTTTGTAGCTTGCATATGCATAATACACTGCTCAACAAACTGGGTATATTTATTTATATATATTTTTTGTGAGCACTATATTTAAGAATCCTTATGACGATAATGTTTTTACTTATGTTTAACTCCAGTGTTTGCCACCTATTGTACACCAAACACTACACTAGACTGCAGCAGATAACATAAAAAGATGAGGCCACAGCACCCTCTACAGATCAGCCTAATGAAGTCTGCTCAGATCCTTTTTCGGATCCGTTTTGGACACAGTCTTTCCCCCCTTATGCCTTAATTAGGATGCTTATTAATTGTGTTTAATTACACCTGATCCGCAACCATGTTCCGATACCTGTACTTAACCTTGATTGAGTCTTACATAAAGTTACATATACAAACTCAAGATGATGTTAATGCTTTTAAAATCAAGTTACAAGTTAAACGTTAAACTGTATTATCAATATTGTAGCAAGGTGACAGTAACTAATGCTGCATCAAAATAAATATTAGCATACACAATCAGTATTGTGTGTATGTGTCATCAGGTCATTATCAGTATGTTTCCTGTCAAACTGTAAGTAGATTTGTGAATTGATACACTTTGAGTAAAAGTTGCTAATCTCGAAGCTTTGTAGTTTATTGAAAGAACAGAAATGAATTTTACATGCAGCTGTTAACCGAACGCAGCACATTAATTCTGTGATCCCTTCGAAGTCATTTTTACAGAGTTTATGTTTGGCTTAACTAAAAATGGGAACGATCGTTATTTAACATTGTATCAGCTGCTGTGGCCGGTTTACAACTATCTTAAAGTTTCTAGTCAAAACTAATCATACAAACTCGCACTGGGAAAATTTTGTGTAATCAATTAATCTAATGCATGTCTTTGAACTGTGGGAGGTAAGAACCAGTAACTGTAAACTGACATGGATACAGACATGCAGACTCCATGCAGTCAGACGGTCAGAAAGGCTTAACTGCAATGTTAGTGCTGGTTCGTCATGACGTGGGTTTATTACTGGAAATGTAGTTTAGAAATCAACCCAGAGGGCACCGCCATGACTCAAACCCTATTCACTGCTGTTGTGGACCAGCATGTTTAATCAAGCACCATTATTGTAATAATCCCAAGAATGACAACAATTTTAATAATAGGGTTAGAATTATTATTATATTATTATTATTATTATTATTATTATTATTATTATTATTATACAAATACAAAATACAAATTCTTTTGTTGTGTCATTTAATTAGTATTCAGCTCAGTCATTAAAGCAGCTTTAGTGTTCTTAAGCCTAATTTAATATCTAAAAGTAAATGTTTCATGGAATAGCTTGTAGCTTATTTAAGTTGTAGCCTGTAGCTAAAGTGAGCAACCAAAACCCTTCCTCAGGTAATAGTACAGTTAGTCAGGTAAAGTCCTAAAGCTCTGTTCCAATTTTCAGACAAAATGGCTTTTGCAGGTATTTAATGTGACCTCCCTGATGAAGTGGTTTCTTTGCTGCCACCCTTCCAGAAAGACAATTGTTGATCAAGCTTTTTAGGCTGTAGAAGTGTCAAATTGTCACCCCCAATGAAGCTGCTATGAATCAAGTGTAAGGGGAGGTCACACTACATACTGTCACTGTAGCCAGTAGAAGCTGTTTTTTACATTATTTCAGGTTTTTAATACTGCATACCAATTTTCTGTTTGTATTCTAATTAAGAGACCGAGAAATAATTATACAGGTTTATTATGCCATTACTAAAACAACAAATCTAATGGTGGAATAGTGGCTTTTCAAGACTTTTTCATGGTACTGTATGTGCTCTAAATGGATCTTATTATAACAGTGTTTTGTAATGCATGTACAGATTTCCAGCAGTCAGTGCTAGGAATTGACCATTTGGAAATTGACCTTTTGTTTGTTGTGTATTTAGCTGTAACAAAAGTTTTAAACTGAATCGTAAAGTCTATACATAACTATCGTTGCTACACGCTTATATTCCACATCACTGGAGGTTAGTTAACAACATGCACTTAGTCTGGTACATTCCCTTGGAGTTTTAATGATAAATACATTTTACTGCTAGATTTATTCACAGAAAAATCTACCAAGAACACAAGCTGGTTATTTGTATAAAATTGTAATATGTATATTTTTATGGATATGTGTTCTAACTTGCATGTTGAGTGATTCTTAATGTAATGATCAATGCTTATATTAAGATATATAAATACTATTCATTGAACAAAATTCTCCTCTTTAGTTGATAATACATTTGTATTAAATGAAGCAGTGCATATGTTTGTGATCTCAGCACAGGGCTCTCCTGCTGTTTTGAGCCACACTGTGCCCCCTGTGTGAACAGGCTGAACTCCAGCAGAGTATGAAATTCATGAGGTTAAATTCACCCAGAGGAGTGGAGACCCTGCTCTACGTCTCCCTCTGGGTGGTTACACTAAAGTGCCCCACACATATTCGCACACCGTCTCTCTCTCTCTCTCTCCCTCTCCCTCTCCCTCTCCCTCTCTCTCTCTCTCTCTCTCTCTCTCTCTCTCTCTCTCTGTGAGCAGTGATTTATCAGCGATGTAAAGACCATGCAGAAACGATCTTTATTACACGCATTTCCTGCCTGGTAGCCCAGATTGTGCGGGCGCACGTGTGCAGGTGAGCGTGTGACAGATTGGTCGCACCCCCACAGTGACAGCGCTGGATGGATAGAGCAGTCGGGGGAACTGAACACACACACACACACACATCCAGTCCTGCCGAACCCCCGAAAACAGGACTAAATTAAGGAGAGCGGCCCAGCGTGCGGAGCGCCAAGTGTCATGATTACACATTTTAATCTGATGAAGTGTAGTGATCCCGCGGCTGCTGTGCGTCAGCGGCCGTTTGTAACAGTCATATCGGATTAGAAATAAAACAGCGTGCGGTTTAAGCGCAACACGACGCGCACTCCGTCGGTCGGCCTTCCGAATTTAGGCTGCAACCCAAATGGCACACTTAAAAAGTACGTACTAGATTCGAATGAGTACCGTCCGTTTAAGCAGCATGCTCTTTATGCACACAACTTTACCATAATATTTCTCACTTTTATTTCGATGGTTGTATCTTATTTGTCTTCTCATCTTAGCTGTTAGTCTCGTCATCAGGTAAGTGTCGTTTAACGTCCATTTCACTTCCAATCAAATACAGTTGAATCCGGTTAATGGGACCAGCCGCTTATTCGGACCAAATCCTAAAGTACCGAAACAAATCCTATTATATACGTGTA
>JAUZSU010162085.1:0-13758 GCA_034780255.1 Parotocinclus maculicauda | reverse complement strand
GTGGTGTACAGTATACAGTGAAACGAAACAACGTTCCTCCAGGACCAAGGTGCTACATAAAACAGTAAACTTCACACGTGTGCAGCATGTGCAATACAGAACAATAACCTTAAATACAGGAACAATTAACACTATACCTAACAATAAATACAAAAAACAGAGAAATGTGCATTTTCTATACTGTTCTACGTTCCCACGCGTTTAAAATGGGTGGCTTGAGGGAGAGCACTGCCACCTCAAAGCAAGAAGTGACTGGGTTCAATCTCAGGGAGGAGCCGCTTGGGTCCTTTCTGTGGACCTTTCTGTGGAGCCGCTTGGGTCCTTTCTGTGTGGTTTCTGCATGTCCTCGCTGTGTCTGCACCGGTTTCCTCCGGCTACTTTTCCCACAGTTCAAAAACATGCATTAAGTTAATTGATGATTGAAGGTCTGTGTGTGCAGGGTTTCGAAAGCAACAGCGTGCAAAAGCAGACTGTATGACAGCTCTCCAGAGAGAGCTTAGTCACTGGGCCAGAAAACCAAATTCAGCTGAGTTTTACAGAAGGTACAAACACGCTCACATTCACTCACACACACTTTTTGTCTCGCTATCCTTGTGAGGTATTTCCATTGACACAGAAATGACTGTATTAATGTTACACATAACTCCCAACCTTAACCTGAGTGTCCTAAAACAAATCTTTTGGTTGCAAAATTTTTGACAAAAAATAAATAATAAATTAAAGAAGAAAGGCACAGCAAATATTTGCCCACTCAAAAGTGCCACTTCCTATCATTATGAACATTTGCTCCTCACAAGTATAGGTGGACACTTACACACACACACACACACACACACACACACACTAATGAATGTGATTGTAGGGTTGAGCAGCAGAAGAGGCGCTTTGTCGCTCACTTTGAGGAAGAGTGTGTGAGTGACATGGTGGATGTGCAACACCTAACACACAACATAAGAGAGGAACTCAGAGTGAGTACATACCAGTACACACACTGATCCAGTATGCATTATTTAGTTTTAATGTTTCAATATTTTGTTTTTAGAAAGAGGAGGAGAATTTCCTGTCTCGACTGGCAGCCCTAACAAGAGTCTCTGTCACACACACAAATGCAACCAGGTATGCAGGTTAAACACACTGTAATTATGCCGTACACAAAGAACCTGCTGCAACTGTTCTGTACTGCCTGAGAGATTACATCTGTAGATAGATGATGATCTGATTCTGTCAGTATAGTGATTTCACTTGCTCCTCCCTCTCTGTCTGCTGGAGGCCTCTGAACATCAGAGTGTTTATAAAGGATAGTTGTATGGATTCTGTATCTCAGTCTCAGTTTCTATCCACTTTCCCTAATGATGGCAGCAGGCTGAGAAGGTCTTCTGTGCCTTGAGTCCAGCCCCTCGTGGGGGATCCCTGGACTTTACCAAAAAAACTGTGAGATTTAATCCCAGCAGCTGGTCCTGGGGCTGCATTGGATTCTCTGATAGGATTGTAGACTGACTGGTAAACAGAGAGTTCAGCGAGTTTTGTACAGCAACTGCTAAACAGCAGCTGGTGACTCAGTCTGCCAATTTCACGTTCCCTTTTTCCATCACTCGTTAATAAGGCCAGACTTTTTGAATTGCTTGTTCCTCGGATGTCCCTACTTAAGAATCTACTGAGGAGGGAGGAAAAAAAAATCAAAATAAATCTTTTTTTCAGCACTTTTCAATTTCTCGAGGACTATGTGGAATCAATACAAGGAAGGAGGGAGAAATAAAAATACATTTTTATTTTAAAAAATGTAATTAAGGTGAATCTAAAAAAAAAAATTTAATGAACAGAAGAATACAGTTGGCTCTCCACCGGAGGGCGAAAAAAGCAAAAAATAAAAATAAAACAAAAATAAAAAAAATAAATCCAAGAAATACAAAAAAAAAAAAAAATTGAAGTATACACAATTTTTTTTTTTGTATTTCTCGGATCAACATCAACATCAGCATCAACGGTTAAAAATAATTTAAATATATATATATATATACATACATACACACAGCTAACAGAAAATTAGGGCCGTTTCTATGCAGGAAAAACAGCTCAGAGAGAAGACTGGACTGTTTTCTTGGTCTTTGGGATCTTGGCTTGACCGATGGGACAGTCATGGTGGTGCAGCAGATTACTGAAGTATCAACCAGAGAGTTCAGGGTTCAAGTACCAGCACTGCTAGATGCCACTTTACCCTCAGTTATTTAAACTGTAATACACATGACTGTATCATTCTGCATTAGATGCTGTAATTGTAAATTAATGACATCGACGAAAACTGTAAGCAGGAAAAGTTTAGAGAACATCTTATAGAACTTCTCTGCTTTCTGAGGCAATTCTCCCTAGAGAGCTGCTTGGAGCTGTCCATGGAAAATGTACTGTATGCAGAAAAGGGCTGTCTGCTTGTTGATCAAGCCAAATAATGAACACACCATATTCACATACTGCTCGTTGAGATGTTATTTTAATACCAGTAAAAAATCCACGACGCAGTAATTGCAAGGAAGTATGCACTAATCATGAACGTATGGTGACAAAACTGGTCTAGTTATCTAAAGATCGATGGCTTATTTTTCAAAAACGAAATGATAAGGCCATGGTCAAATTAATCAGATCCACATTAATCAAGCATATTTCCAGACTATTATCCAAGACAAACTCAAATCCACCAGAACCTCTATGTTTGTTTGCTCAGTATGTTGCATGAGAACATCATACTGTGTGTCATATGGGTTCACATGCCTCAGAGGTCACTGCAGTGTCACTGCCTCCAGAGATATTGCAATTTGGAAAAAACATGCTTCTATGCATCTATACTGTGCATAGAATGGAGTGCAAGCATCAGTGTCTATTGTGATAGGTCTATCCATGGTGCCATCATAAATACATAGCAATATTACAGCATTGTTCCAGTGTATTGTTGGGGTGGGGGGGTTGGGGTAGCTTCCTGCTTTACACGTTCCCTCCATGTGATCTCCAGGTCAGTGCAGCGGCAGTAACCCAGGCAACCCACATACTCAAACATGCAGGCCTCCTAAAAATAGCTGGCTTCTCCAGAGCCAGTCGTTTCCGGAGCGCCTGGTGATTCCAGTTGTTCAAATGGGAGATCCTTTAACAGTGTAAATAATAAACGACCCAGCTAGTAAGCTAGCATTCTAAAGCCTGACTTTACAAACAAAGATTGTTCAGAGCTAGTAAACACTGTAAAGAGAATTCAACACAAATCTGACCACTGAAAATGGCAGTAGCAGCTCAGTTGGAAATGTGCCGTTCCACATAAAAGCTATATTTGTGACAGATAAAAGGTTATATCAACTCACTAGTCATGGGTCAAATTACACTGACCAATCAGCCTTATGCGTGTCTTTGGACTGCAAGAGAAAACCAGAATACCCAGAGTAAACCAATACATATAGGGACATGCAGAAAGGACCCAGAACCTTCTTACCAATGGGCGACAGTGCTACCCACCGAGCCACCATGCCGTCTATCAAGTTCCAGTCCATTTTAAATTTGAGGGACCATCTCATGTGGACAGTTGGTAAAAAGCCTCTCTTTTAACCCTGTGATTATGCTGTTGTGACTAAATTGAACTCACTGTTCATCCATCGTATGCATTCAGTAATCCAGACACTTTTGTCGCTGCTAAACAAGGGAGATTTGAGATTTTTCATGACATTCCAGTGATGTTTTAGTTGCCTGTGTTGTTAGGACATTCCCTGTTAACACTACAGAACATCTCGGGTACAGAAGGGTTCAAACTGACCCATGACAACTGAGTTTTCCATGAGTACATTTCCTTGCGTGCCTCATTTTAACGTCCTTTGTCAACAATTAATATCTATGGTTTGTTTCGACTAGATACATGAACAGATAACACCATTTTGTAACGAGGGGTTACATATTCATATCCATTATTCTGTGGAGCTGCCTGGGTTCTTCCTGTGTCTGCTGGGTTTACTCCTGGTGCTCCGGTTTCCGGACACGCGGTAGCCTAACTAATTGGCTGGCTGATCTGAGTGTATATATGTGTAACAAGTTTCAATATAACCTTGATTGTTGGTGGAAACCTGCATCTGTCGTTAAATGGCCTTTGGTGCTGAAAAAGCGACATTGAATAAACAAACACTGAGTACGTTTACATGCACTTAATAATCCGATCATTGTTTTCTGGCGTTATTTGATTATTATTGTGGTCATATATACAGTACACGCCGATCTAGAAATCAGGCTAAGTTATCAGATTGCATGCATAACGGAAACCTAGTTATAATCTGTGTTTTTAGTTGGGTATATGCACGAGGTTCCGTCATGGTTGCCAGATCCACTTATTCCTAAAGTCTCTATTTAAACTCTCTTCAATAGCACCACCGCATTAAAGGTAGCAAAATGGTAAATGAACACTTTGAAAAACTCTGAAATGCAGTATATACATAAGAAAATGCATAATTGGATTATTTCATAATAACATTTTAAGTTCAGATATAGTAGACACAGTAGCTAGATCATAACTAGATGAGTAAACCTGGATCTTCCCCGTTATCTGATTTACTGCAGTTATCAGCTTATGAACTGCTTGTAAACACACTCATTGTTCTCTTAAAACATTTTGCAACCCCCACATGGCCCATACTGGGCAAGTTCTTTTTCATGCTGCTAGCCCAATGTCTTAACCTTAACCTAATGGCAAAGAGTGTTTGTGGAAACAGTTTGGAGGTTCTTTTTTTTGTTTTAGCCGGACAGTCCCACCCAAGGTTGGCCAATAAGAAATGCACAGCTTGCTGTGTGATGCAGTGTATGAGAACATGCTATTATGATGCATTTTTTAAGAATATATGGTGGTGAGAAAAAACGTAAGTGTGTGTAAAGCCTCAGGACTCACTTGTGAAGCACAGCGATTTCATTTTCGATGCTGTTCTCCTTCCCCTCCAGAGCTTTTTTCGGAATGCACTTTATAGCCACCAGCTTCGTTGTTCTCTTTTCCTGTGCAAGGACGACCTCTGAGAACGCACCACTGCAAAACACACACACACACACGTGCACTTAATATAACACAACTCTGCTATATACTGCAGGTGCCAAACTCTTTAGACATCTCTTATTCCATTCTTCTGGTAATTTACGGAATTTAGCATATCAGTTGTAAGTCGCTCTGGATAAGGGCGTCTGCTAAATTCCATAAATGTAAATGGTAATAAAAAGCTAGCTTTTGTTTATGCTGCTACTAATCTAGGCCCAAATAGAAGCCATAGCTTCCTGGGTGAGTGATGTGAGGAAAGTAATGCATGCCATGCAAGCCGGAACCACTTCCAGGAATGTACTGCTTTTGTTTGCACATGTTAGAGCAGTTCCAGAGAAGGCTAAGCTCAAACAACTTGTTTTTCTCCCTCATCTCCTTTTATTCCCCCAAAGGCTTAGCTCAATCATGGACCACTTAAAGGCTGAGGGGTAGTACTTGTGTCCTGATCAGAAGTGCAATCAGAAACCAGACCTAAACTTCCAGAATTGCTATTTATTATTCATAGTGGGACACGCTGTGTTTCATAATATTTCAGCCTGTGAACACTATGGAGTTTTGGATTTCTGCAATATGGCGCCTACAAAACCAGATCCTGAGCAGAAAGCACAAATGGCACAAGTTTTCCGGCCATGGAAAACTGTTGTGAAAGGTTTTTAATGCATGAAACAGCTGTTTTATTGTGGAAAACCAAACACTCTGATAAACAGCATATAAAAACTGATGTCATGAGCAAACAATTTCCTGTTCTTTATTTTAACAGGAAGGAGGGAACAGGACAGTAGCATTGTGTTTATGAATGTGTGTGTGTGTGTGTGTGTGTGTGTGTGTGTATAAACTGATGGAATTGGTCAACAGGACATAATTATGCAGCCAGACACACTCACATTGCACAAACAGAGCAGAGAATAGATACACAGAGACCAAAACTTCAAAACTTCAGGATATTTACTCCAGGCTGTGCAGGGCGTCGAGCAATCAGAATATTAAGAGCATTCACCACCCAAACCATTATCTGTTTGAATGGCTACCCTCAGGAAATGTCTCCGCTCCATCAGGGCCAGAACATAGAGACTGAGGTGGAGCTTTTACCCTGAGGTTATTCGAACACTAAACACTTAATGGAAATGCACCAATATGCTCAAACACAAACACTTCGCCAATTTCTATTGCTTCTATATCATGCATCATTTAAACAAGATTAATTTTTTTCATGCATATTATTTATTCTCTTAACTATTGTCATTCTTTTTAACCATCTGTTACATATTGGGTTAATTGTAAATTGTAAAGTAAATACTGGTATAGTCTATGGAACAGTCACTCCCCATTTCACTGTACATTTGTACCTGCTACTAATTTATATGTGTCAAATAAATCTCTCTATCTGTATCCAAAAGTTTGGGAACAACCCACTTATGGATTTTCATTTCTAAATGCAGGCCAGAAAGTTAAAGAACTTACTATAATAATAATAATAATAATAATAATAATAATAATAATGTCATATTGAGAGTCAGTATGACTTAATCTACTGCTGTTTGTTTATAGAAGTTCTACCATGCTCCCTACTCAATTTAAACCTTAAAGTCTTTCAGTTGGAGGAACAGTGCAACTGGTGCGATGGCTAGTGTTAGTATTTACTGTTAATGTTTTAAATAATCTTTTACTAATATGCATTCATTGGCCACTTTATTAGGTATGCGTATTATATCCTGTCCAACTGCTCATTCATTCATTCATTCTTCTTATCCACTTTGTCCTTGGTCAGGGTTGTGCCTGGTGCCAGTTGACACAGGTCTCAGGGCACGAACAATCCTAGTAGGTCACATGCACTCACATATTTATCCACATACTAAGAGCACTTTAGAATCTCAGATTAACCTAACACCCATGTCTTTGGACCCCATGCAGACACCGGGAGGACTCACAAAAATGTCCCAGGTCGCTCAAACTGGGATCGAACCCAGGACCTTCTTGCAGTGAAGTGATAGTGCTACCACTGAGTGACCATGCTGCCCCTGTTTAACTGCTCATTAACAAAAATATCTAATCGGCTAATCCCATGGCTCAATACATTGGCAGTCTGAAAGTGACTTTGAACCTGGCAGTGTTGTTGGTAATAGACGGGTTGGTCTTTGGTATTTCAAAAACTGCTGATCTACTGGGATTTTCACGTACAGATATCTCTAGGGTTACTGTGACAGGGTGATGTCCGTTCAAGCCAAACATGGCTACGTGCCGGATCGAGCATGCCCAGAAGCACAAACGGGGAGAAATGAAAACGTATATAACGGAGTGAAAGGAAAATTCTTTAAACGAGCTAATTTCCCCCAACAGCAGGCATTTCATCAGACCAATACAATAAAAAAAACTCCAGATAAAAGTTTATTAAGATTTCATTTTGATATTGTGCATGCTCCAGCAAGCCGTGACTCTCATGCTACATAAACATGTCACATATAACTCAACACTAACATAGGCAGTTGGTCCAGACCAAGTCTTTTGTAGTACGGTTTGAAATATTAATTACACATGCTTGAGGATTAGTCACCCCTACTCAGATGGCACAAATGCCATAATGTTTAATAGGGCTGTTCTATTACGGTCTGTTGGTGTAGGTGCATGATAATAATTCTAGTCTTGTTCTAGTAACATGTAGTTAATTTTAAAGAAGCTACAATGACCTGGGTGTTTGTCAGCAAGCCAGTCTATCTACAGATTAAGAAAATCTAGTACTACTGTACACAGAGTGGGTGACCTGCAAAGATCATGATAAAAGCACAACCTGTGGAGCTAAAGGACATGGCCAGGGGTAGCAACAAAATAAATATCTAGCACTTACAATGGTTTCTCTTCATGTGGATGGTGGAGGAACCTCCATGGATTTGGGCTGCACCATTTCCTTAAGCCTGACTAAATCTAGGAAAAACAAAACTAAACCTATATTTAGTTCACTTCAAACAGAATACCAGTGACGCTGTCCCAGATTTCATACTTAGGAGGGGTGTACCGCGATGCAAAAGTGTCTCCATGGGCATCGTGGAAATACAATGTTACACATATCTTGTTTGTTGTGCCAGCTAATGCAACTCCACAAGAGGGTTCAAAATATGTCATGCTCAACACATATTAAGAACAGTAGAAGATCTAAATACATTGTTATTCCTCAGAAATTAAAAAAGCAATGTTTTTTACCATGTTCCAAAAAAAGGTTGAGCGCGCGCACACACACACACACACACACACACACACACACACACACAGGGAGGACATGCAGACTCCACACAGAAAGGACCCAGACCACTCCCCCTAGGATTGAACCCAGGACCTTCTCGCTGTGAGGTGACAGTGCCACCCTAATGGCGTTAATCCTTGGTTCAAAAATACATGCATTAAAGTTTGCAGAGGTGTGTTGATTGTAAGCGCCTATATGAAAGTATTTTCTTCCACAACCACAACAGCAGGTAATATAACAGAGGAGCCCAAACTTTGGCATAAAGCTGTATGTGAGAAGACCAGACCAAATGATAGCATTCTTACAGCTTTAATCCCCAAAGCTCTTCACTCTCTCACATCAGGCTTTTCATTTCTCTGTCTATCATTTAATCTTTCTGCTAAATGCACCAAGCTGAGTGTGTGTAAGAGTAGTGCCGCAGTGTGTGAGCATGTGTGTGTGTGTGTGTGTGTGGTACAGACTGAAGGGCACATCATTTTAATTTTTCATTTGCAGTGTCTCTGTATGCTGAAACTCTAGCCTTTAATGCTTTAATGCTCAGTGGGGAGGGAGCCGAGCAACATTGATTTTAACTGTTATCTGTGCCCTCTAAGGCTATTGTCCTGCCACACACACACACACACACACACACACACACTCTACTGAGTCTTGTAATCATATATTTTTGGGGAATTTCCATTGACATAATATTACTGTAGCTCACTAATGCTCCACCTAACTCTAACCCTAATATTAGTTATATAGAGCAAATATTTTGACTCTTTAGTATGTGGTTTTGAGGACATGAAGACCTGCAAAGTGTCCCTACAAGGGTAAATGTCAGATCTTTTTATTCTCAGTCCTCAGAATGACATAAATACTTGCCCCTCAAACACCTAAGAAAACCTATTAAATCAGGCTTTCATTTAAAGGTAATTAGGCACATCATTAATAAGGACCCTTATACACTGAAACAATTGACCGACCCAGTATTTTTTCTTCCATTGAATGTTTTCTTGTTTTCCTTCTTGTTATTATTCTCTTGTTGTGTTTCTTGTAAGTATAATTATAATGCAGCAGACTCAGAACAGCAGACACTCGGCTCTGTTGATTGGCATTGTGACTAACGCGACCAGATCATATTGAACATTCTCCACATGCTTCATCACCACAGTACAACAAGCAGCCAAAAACATGAATGACTTTCCTTTTTTGCGCCTTTAAATCATTAAAGTCATCCAACACCCACCATCCAAACTTTATATCAATCAGTGACAGCAAAGAGGAAAGAAGGATTTATAAACCGAAACCCTGTGTAGAACTAGAGTTAGAGTTAATTAATGTAAGTAAGGAAATAGAAAAGAAAGAAAGAAAGAAAACCAAGAAAGGGAAAACAAAACAAACAAAAAACCATGCTAGAGAGCAAGAAAAATGAAAGATGTATGACAAAGATGTAAAACAGTACGTGAAATAATAAAGGTAATACAGCATAACAATGTAAGAATTCAAAAAACAGAGAAAGAAAATAAAAATGACAGAGAAATGATGACAGATAAAGAAAGGAATGCATAAAAAAGCACTAACACAAAAGATATATATGAGATGCAATTTATTAAAACAAATAAAGAAAGAAAGGAAAAGAAAGAAAGAAAAATGGAAAGTAAAAGGAGAAGGATGGAAAAACAAAAAAAAAATTAAGAAAAAGAAAAGAAAGATGGAAAGAAGGAAAGAAATCAGACAAAGAAAGTATTAACAACGGAAGAACTGAAAAACATAAAAAGCAGGAGATAAAGAAAGAAAAAGGTAAGGAAATAGCAGTATAAGTTTAAAATAATAATAATTTTAAAAAAAGAAAAGTAAATAACAATAAATAAGTTAATGACAATAAGAGTATAGGAGCATCATAAACCAAGAAAGCAATAAAAGAAAGAACGCATGGTGTTTGTTGGTTAGTTTGGAGACAGAAAGGTTTCTTTTATGTAGCAGTGTGTAGCAGTGTGTAGCAGTGTGTAGCAGTGTGTAGCAGTGTTTGTACTGTACAGTAATTCAGTAACTGTATCAGGCACAAATCTCCAGGATTTAGCCGTTACTGAAATGATGCTCTTACACCTGATCCAGTGTTCACACAAAGTATTAAGCCCAGTCATTCCCTTATTACTGTTACATCAGTGATAATGATTATGACCTTTGATAATGTATTATCTCTAACACCAATTACTTTCTATAGTGATTAATGTATTCATCTGTAACAAGGATTAACAACAGCAGCATCATCCTTCATCCATTCACAAAGAGAGTGACTGAAACGTCCTTGAGCAAAGGTTTTGGCATCCTGATCAAATTACGTTTAATTAATTTTGTAAATGACAAGATATTAACAAACCTCTAGTTTAAATACGATGTTTCTCTGTCAAGTGTAACTGCATACATACATACATACATATATATATATATTACCTCAAAATTAAATAAAAATAATATTTATATATAATAATATATATATAGTTACACAAAAACAGGTATGACCCATTTACAATGTATTATATTAAATTATATGATCATTGATTGCTTTACTTTTTCTTTTTTTTCCATTTCTTTATTTATTTTGCCCTTGCCTTCATGTTCCAGTGTTTGTTTGTTTCTTCTTCTTTTCTTTTACTTCTGTACTTTTGACTATCCATATATTTTTTACTTTCTTTCTCTCATACATTTGACCTGTTTTTTTTCTATCTTTTAACTCTCTTTCTTGCAATTTTTCCTCTTCCTTTTTCCTTCCTTTTTCATTTTCACCCTTTTCTTTCCCTTCTGAAAATTTTAACAAACCATGTAACAAACAGTAAACAAAATGTTCTAAACTTTGCATTTTTATATAGCATCCTTGAGCTTGGGAAAGACGCTATATAACCTATTAGGTTCAACCAATTATTATTATTATTATTATTATTATTATTATTATGTGCAGAAAACTAAAATTTCAAATACATTTTACTATTGCATGATGCATGAAATTGTGTAAAAAAACTTTTATCCGAATACCCTGGATATTGTGGTGCTTTAACCAGAGATGAGTGCGCTATTGAGACTTTGACACATAGGTGTTCTGCTTTATAATGTAACTGTACTTCAAGAAAATTACATTTATATCAATTTGACAAATGAGGACACAAGGCTGCCTTTGTGCTGTAGGTCCAGACATTAATAAATCTGCAATGGGGAACTTCCCAAAATCACACAAGACTACATTTCTTCTGAGCTCAGTCCAGTGACCTAAGAGGTTAAGTGGCATAAATGTGAGTGTCATTATTTAATCAAATACCCTTCTTAAACGAGTACTTAATCAGAGCTAGAAAAAGTGACCTGAACCCCAAAATACACAGCTGATTTCCTGATGGACTTCCTAAAAGACTGGAAAGTAAAATAGAAAGTGTTCGCTATCTGCCATGAACTTGCGTTTGCTTTGCAGGACGTTTCTGCATACCAGCAAAATCTAAGTGTCAATTAGTGTGTATGATTCTATGTGTGGCCTCTACCTTCTTGTGTGCATGTGTGTGCGTGTGTGTAACGTAATCCACGTGCCCTCGGCTCCGTTATCGGGTCATTAAAGGCAGAGTGGCTACTGGGAGCGCGTGCGAGAAAGCGGGGACTAGCCAACAGCGGCCAGTGTTGGAGCAGTCGAGTCGAGTGGTTTCAGTGTCAGGATGATATTTCTTTCGTATCAAATACAAAAACACACAGCACGTGGGAAAACGGATGTGACGAGGGCAATCGTTATACTGACACATGGATATGGACGGGGAGATAGATAGGAAATAAACTAATAAAATGAAGAAAAAAAAAGCAGAGGACGTAAGTGTGCAAAAAAGAAAAAGTAAGGAAGAAAGAAAAAATTTGCAAGCAAGAAAACAAGTCAAGAAAGAAAATGGAAATACAAAGTCATTCCACAAGCACGTGGAAAACAGACACGAATAAGACAACAAGCATACATTTATGATATTTATGATATTAAAGATGGATTATGTGAAGAAAAAATTAAAAAGCAAACTAGCAAAGGAGCAAACAAACAAGGGAAATCAAAGAAACTACAGAAAGAAAGAAAAGAAAAAAAAGAAAAGGAAAGAAAAGAAAAGAAAAGAAAAGAAAAGAAAAGAAAAACTGAAGAAAGCAGGAAAGAAGGAAAAGAAAAGAAACAACATTTCCGTTTTGTCTTGTGATTAAATGGGAGGGGAAATCTCCATACTGCAGTTTCTAAAATGGAGAAATGTGTGATGTTGATAAAACTTATAATTCAGTAGTTTATCTATAAACACTTAAACAAAATGATTAGTAATTCTTTCAAATTAAATGTGGATTATATGCTTAACTAGATGATCAGAGCAGACAAAAAAATGTAGCAAGCAGGATTTTGTCTGTGTATCAGTTACCGTTCTTATAAAGACCAATTACAGCGATGATTTGTATCAAACGGGCGTATTGTGAGGCATGGAAATATTTGCCTTTACTGATAAGAGAATGGGAAATTGTTAAACCTTTACATATACTCTAACATATTTATCTAATGCAACCCAAATATAGAAATGGTTTTAAGATACATGAAAGCTGTACAACAAACGTACAACAAAAACCTATTTAACAGCTTATCAGTTCAAGAGTGTGATCACTGTGAAGCACCTGAACAGACGATTCATGCCTCTTCATCTGGTATCTAATCACACGCTAAGCCTGCATTTAGTACTGTCCGAATTACATTTGTTTTAAAGTAGCCTAAATATAGAAACAAAGCTAAATTAAGTGAGACCAGAAACCTAAAATCTCCTTTAAAACATTTTATAGCTTATCAGATCAGCAAATAACCTGGTCACCAAAAAGCACCTGAACAGATCAGACGGAAACATAAACTTGTCTGTCCGTGTATAATAAATACGAATAAAATCTACAAATGATCTAAACATACTTCTATCAATACATACTATATAAACATAAATCTAAATGTAAAAATGTGTCTTACATGAAAATATATACTATTAATTACATAGAAAATCCATCTGATCTAGTCATATGTCTAGATCTACAAATCTATTGCTTATAAATATATTATCAAAGTAAAATAGAGAAGATCGAGTACTAGACAGAACAGCTTAAGGTTATACCGTAAAACATTTGTAAAAAATAACATTCATGTGACTTGTGTAGGACTTTTATTTAACTTATTTTGCCACCTAATCTCCTTAAATATACATTTTAAAAAACATTTGATAATAATAATAATAAGTTTAATTTATATAGCGCCTTTCTACCACTCAAGGCCGCTTTAATTTGAAAAGCTCCAAATTAAGATCCCATCAGGAAGTTTTGATCTGTTGCAGGGTGAAATTGGGCAAATTTGAAGGACAGTGTGTATCATGGTGTGTGGATGCATGGGTAAGGGAATTTGAAACAATTATCAAACCCACATAGGTTCATCATATTCTGAAGAAGTAAGAAAAAATGACAAACAAATGGAGTC
>JAUZSU010162074.1:0-13759 GCA_034780255.1 Parotocinclus maculicauda | reverse complement strand
GAAACACTTAAGTGTGACAAACATGCAAAAAAACAGGAAATGAGGAAGGGGCAAACACTTTTTCACACCACTGTATATATGAGAAAGATCATAGTAAGGTTATATTTAACCTTAAATAGCATGTCTATGCTGCTATGTCCACACAACTTATATATAAAACCATTGTTGAAGTTTCTTCATTGGTAGAGGTCTTTTGACCTCTGTGGCTTGTCGTCTACAGTCCTTCTTTCTCAGAATTTGGCTATGAGAGATGCAACTGTCTGTGGCTATGATATATCAGCTGCCTTTCCCGGACATCAGAATCATCAATTCCATATTCAGTTACTTGTGATGAACAGCAAGCACTTTTCTGTGTTGATAACTTTTGAACCACAAGAGATATTGCAAATCCATTTCAGAGACAGTTCTGGTCTTCTTCAAATTATCTTCAAATTATCTACATGACTACCTTCCCGTTGGAAAAACTTGCCCATGATCCAATATGGCAGCTTTCAAGATGGCAGCCATAGACAAAAAGATCCCCTCACCCATTACTTGCTGGGATATTCAGATATGTCATTTTCCCTTTTGTTTCTGAAATAAAGAGGTGTCCTGTGGCTTTTGACGTACCCTGTATATACTATATACTATATATACCCCATTGTTTCTACACTTAAGGTACACTTTTTATTTACTCATTACAGTAGACGAATGCAGAAGAGCATTTCATAATGCACAATATGTAGAACCTTGAAGCAGAAGAACAGCTAAGATACAACTAAAATAGAACATCTTCCACAGACCCACCAAAATTGTGCGGTCGAAGACAGAAAAACATTGCGTTTTCTAATAACTTTCGATTTCTGCTGTGTCATTCAGATAGTAGGGTCAAAATTAGGCATCAACTATATTAAAGCATTTATTTGTACTGGTTTGTATTAACGGTTCAGGTTGGTGATGGTGTAATGGCATGGAGGATATTTTCTTAGCTCACCATTTGAGTATGTTGTTGACCATATTCAGCCCTTTATAACCACAGTGTACCCATGTTCAGATGGTTACTTCCAGCATGTTAATGCACCATGTCACAGAGCTCAAATAAATTGTAATCTGTTTTTTGACTTCACTGTACTCCTTCACAGTCACCAGAACTCAATCCAATAGAGCACCTTTGGGATGTGATGCATTATGATTAGCATTATGGATGTGCAGCCGACAAATCTGTATCTTCACAATGCTATGTCAATATGGTCCAAAAGCACTGTGGAATGTATGCATGTAAAAATGTTGGCAGTTCTAAAGCCAGTAGTATGTCCAACCCGATACTAGCAAGGTGTACCTAATAAAGTGTCTAATAAGTATATAGAAATACATTGTGTACCCAGTTCCATTAGGTGTGCTTGTTCTCAGGATCACATATGACCAGACTCTTTCGCTTACACACCACACTGAACAATCTTTATTCCCATTTACAGTTAAGAGTCTGACTGTCGGTTTACCTTCACAATTCATTCACAGTTCTCGACTCCTGCTATTCAGCAGCATGATCTTGCAGAAAGCAGAACGATTTCTTATGTGAGCACTTACAATGTAGGATAATGTATCAGACGCAGCAGGCAGTCTTCAAAATGACCTCCTTTTTATTCTCTGCTGCAGGATGGCAGCCCTAATGATGGTGATGTACACCTAGCAATTGTTGCGCCCGGCCGAGGAACTCAATTTTCTAATTTAGCCAAGGCTAAAGATTAGAGGAAACAGGGCAATTTACTGCCGTCTGGAGCGAGTCGATTCTCTTCTCTGGCTCAGGAGGGTAATTACGTCTAAAATAAATGCCATTTCATATTAAGCTGAAGCTACGACAAAACGAGAAAGACAGAGTCATTACTAGTAATCAGGGGAATTAGTAACATCATTTAACCAAACACACAAATAATTTCCAGGATATTGAAGAAGCGGCCTGCTCTTCAGCAGCAGCCATTAGATAGAAGCGCAGCTCTTTAATTTAATAATTACACTCTTTATCTGCTCTCACTGCGGTCTGAGAAATGGACATGGATGTGTAAGTGTGTGTGGAGAAAGGGAGGGGGTTATACGGGAAAAACACTTAGGCTGACGTTGCCCGATATTTATGTGAAGAGCCACGTAAGGAAAAACAAGGAACCTGTTTACCAGACCTTAAACAACAAATTCCTGTAATTTTTCTAAACAGAATTAGTTATACGCTGCATTGCTGTTTTAGTCAGTATGCAAATATACACACACACACAAATACAAGCCCAGGGGGAGGGCCACTTATGCTACACAATACAAGGCACAGGCCTTTGAGTGCCATGCATGGGATGCCCATCACATCCATCGCTTTGAGTCCAAGCAATTGTAAATTAAGGGCCTTACTGGAGGGTCCAACAGTTGCAGTGTTGAGACTTGAACCTCGTACTTCTGTAAAAAGGTCAAGTAATTTAACCACAGTCTTAAAGGCAAAGGCTCTGGACTAGTATGTGAAATGTTGTGATTTTACATCCTGGCTCTGCCAAGCTGCCACTACAGAGCCCCTTAATCTCCTACTACTATTTTAACTTAACGTAACGTAATGAGCAGTATAATGTTTTATACAGAATTTACTTATAATCTGCAAAGCTCTGTAATGGTACATAATATGTAGGATATTGTAGCACCAAAAATGTTATAAGCATTGCTGTATAGTCCCTACATAATCACTGACACCAGAAATTAAGAACAATTGTCGAGGGGCTTGGACGAGTCTTTCATTTATTGATCAAAATGTCTAGACCATATATCTTGAGAACAACCAAAATGACATCCAAAAACATGTACAGAATATGTTCACCTTTGTTGACTCTAGAACTGGAACATGACACAGGCGCTTCTTGTTGAAGGGGTCCCAGATGTTAACAAAGCCACATATTTCTTTATGGACTAGGAGGGCAGGGCAGAACGTTGAAAAACTGACCTGTTAAGAAGGTAAAACATGAGCCACTATGGTATTCTGTACAACTTATTCTACTGCCAATGTTCCTCTATGGAAATTTCATGCTAGCATACACCACATTAAGAACTACTAGAGAAATAAATACTAAGAAATACTACAGTCAGTCCATAATATTCAACCCACCTAATATTGTGTAGATTCCCTTTGACTTATAAGGCTCTGACTCACAGAGGCATGGACTCCAATGCTTTCTGTTATATCGGTTCCACTAAGCGAGCTAATAAAAGCCACGCTTATTTGAGAAACCCTCATTCATGTAGGCTCATTCAATTCCACTAATACTAGTGATCATTATCGGCCGATTTCCGTGGGAAAGCATGTAATTGGTGTATGCCGTTCAATGCCTTTCACTGCATTACAAAATCGATCACCTGTACTTTGCAGCCTGCAGAAGCCCTGTGTGTAAACACAAAATTGTGTGCAACACATGTAACAAAAAATTACCTTGCGATGGAAGCACGTTAAAATGCTTTAATACAAATTATTTAATACATCATTTAAAGAACACTTGGCGTAGTACGGTGAGTTTTTAAGGCTCACTGCAGAGAATTAAAAGAACTCACCCGGAGCAGCAACAGATGGATGGCAATTAACGCAGCCCACACATCCCAACACTCACCTGTATGAGTATGATAGTCAGAAGGCTAAGCAAATAACCGGAAAAATCTTTGAATTTATCGGGTTAGATGACCAGCCTTTTACAGTAGATGGAAGAATAGTTGTGCCAGCAAGTATTTTTTTTCTCTTGGAAAGTCAGTAAACACTTGTTTTTGTCTAAGATAAATTTTATTGTTCTTTTTTTCAGATCAGCCAGTCAATGTGATCACCACGTCATCAATTACAATCAGACAGATCCACAAAAATGTCCCCAGAGACAAAAAAAAATCTGAATTCTAGTGTGCTTGTAAAAAGTACAAAAACAGGTGAAAGTGATAACGTTAAAAGTATTAATAAAACTCAGATAGAAATAAATGTTTTTTTTGGTGTTATGCAGTGTCTATTGTTTTACAGTAAAAACGTGTAGTTTGTCGATCTAAATCGAAATGAGGGCATTTTTTTTGTTTGCTCACTTTTTTAAACAATTAAACAAAGCATTACATTTATTAAATCTAAAAAAATCTTCCAAAACCATAATCAAGTTGGTACTCAAGTAATAATATTCTAATATTATGGGATACATCTGCAGCTATTTACTGGATGGCAGTGCAACGGGATCTTATTTCTGGGATACCGGTTCAGACCGATAATTATATGACGTCATGTGGCTTTGCCAATAGAATTGAAGCTTAGCTACGCAGGTTTTTCCAAATGCGCATGTTGAAATAGCAGCTTAACATGCTTAATATAAGACTCTGTTGTGGAACCGAAATGTAACAAAACGAATCAGGTTGGTCTCAGACAGCATAATCTTGTGCATATTTAGATACAACAGTTCAAACTTCATTTGCGCTGGAGTTCAAAAACAAACTTCTAGTTTTTTAAAGGAAATGTATTTTATTGTTTTCTTTTTGAACAAACAGGCAAATTTAGTGTGCTGCATTTGAAACAAAGTCACAGGAATACCGTTGAAAAAACATACACAAATAAAAACACAAAAACTTTGCATTAATTAATACAAAGAAGATCAAGTACAACAAGAGGAAAAGCACAGGAGCAAGAGGGAAGGATGTGTGAACTGGATGCCAGCAGAATTTTCAGTAAAAACCTTCAGGAGCATTTGTTCCTGAATATACCCAGAACGGTCCTCAGGTAGACCTAAAAACATAAAAAAAAAGATTTTTTTTACACATTTTTCAAAAACTGTATATAAACATGTATAAGCTACAAAACATGCAATTGAAATAAAACCACAATAAGGACAAGACAATGTTTTATGATGGGAGAGAAAACATTTACAGCAACAGCGCTTCGTGCAGGCGCTTTAGCATGCTAATGAAATGCTGCCGATGCGTCATTAACATTAGTGCTCCAGGCCTCGTGTCTGCCGTACCCTGACATAAAGCAGGAGTTACACTGGGGCTTCTGTAGCAGATGAACTCAAATCTCCATCAGTTAGTGCATGGCGAGACAGGCAACTAAACCTGGTTAGGAATTCTGGGTAATCCACTTTAAAACTGAAACAGGTCCATGGAGTTGCCTGGCTTTATGAATGTGACTGTGTTAGAAAGAGCATCTGAGTCTGTTCCTCTAATTCACATTTAGGCCATCATGCTCTGCGCCGGACAAAATCACATTTACAATATGGTTAGAATTACAATAGCTGTATTTATAACTTAAACATTGTCTAGACTAAAAACCAAACTGCATTCTGATTTATTTTGTGCTTTGTTTGAATACTGTGTAACCAACCATACAACAAATAGGGTTGTGAAACATTGGGTCCTTATGGTGCTAAACCCATGCTGGGATCTTTGGTTAAGGTCTGCAGGCTTACAGGAAAACAAGTACAGTTTCAGGTTCTGTAGCAGTGGCTTGTACAGTAGCACTACAGTTAATTTAACATTATGCATGGCCCAAGCCACCCTGCTCAATAACTGTTCACTCTGTTCCCTGCTGGAAGGAGGTACCAGCACCAACACTCGGATAGCCAGATTCAGGAAAGGCTTTTATCCACAAGTCATTCCATTTACCAACACCTGCCACGTACCTCGGTGTAAACCCTCACCAATCATACCCAACCAAAAACCATGGCAAAACAGGACAATGCAGGATTTATACACGTTATTATTTTTATATATTTCTGTTTACAAAATGTGATGAATTGTACTTTATTGCATTTATAAGTTCACACAAATCAACCCTAATAGTAAATAGGCAAATAGTATCCCCACCAAAACTATGGTAAGCCTTGGTAGAGAGTAAGAAAAAATAAGAAATTCACCTGTTATTAAATCTCACACTGCAGAATTGAGAAATCTTTGTACATTCTTAGATATTTGACAAATCTTTTTTTTTTTTTTTTTTTAATTCGTCATTACACTGCACTGACAAGCTACTGCACACCAATATTTAATATAAAAGATGACTGGATAAAGTTGTTAGCCACAGTTTTAAATAACTTTATTAATAGGACTATTACGTGCATTTTTCAACCAGAGTGCATAAAATTGCAGTCATGTGAACTCAGGCCACAGTAAATAAATTCTATCTTAGTTCATGAACTTACTTGGGTTTGGTCTCGGCATCAGTGACTTGGCGGATATATATGGCATCTGGGGGGTGTGAGATGTCACCCTGCTCCTGCATGTATGAAGAGGCGATGGCCAAGAGGGAGCCGTCACAGCTGAATGCAAGAGAGGCGATACTGGTCGGGTAACGGTGGAACTGACACAGGCGCTTCTTGTTGAAGGGGTCCCAGATGTTAACAAAGCCATCTGAGCCACCTGCAACGGGAAGACAAGGTCACGTGTGTATGGGGACTAAGAGCTATTGTTCTCAGAGTAAAGATCGCCAAAGTCAAATGACAGGAAGTCAACCACAAAGGAATAAGTTGTTTAAGTAGACACCAATTTAATATTAAATCACTCTTGATTGAATCAATTAGATATCAAACCAGCAGCATTAGAATTTGTCTATTGTTTCTAAAATTACACAAAATATTTGACTTATTCGTAACAATTTGCCATAATGAAGCATCCCCTAATTTTTGTGAGCAGTGTATTTTACTATTAATAACTGTTTCACAAGAGCTAACAGAAAATTAACACAGTGTTCCTGACCTGTTGCAAAGGTGTTGTGGATGCTGTGGAAAGAGATGGCATTGACAGGATAGACCTGCTCTATACCATTCTCCTTCAGCCTGTGACACTTGAAGGCATATTTCTTCTTCTGCACCTCCAAACTTGGATCCAGGTACTCCACTGCCACTCTGCCTTCGATTGAGCTTAGCACATAGCCCTGAGCCACAAAGACAATGATTTTCACAACATTTTAGGAATACAGATTTAATGAATATGCAAAGAAGAAATACTTAACACTGCACATCCCATTACCCTCCCTTGGTAAACAGAGAACAACATGAACATGGTTTTCTTGACTACTGATTTCAAAACAAAATCTTAATTTTCCTATCTAAGATAACCTATTTTTGTGATTTACTACCACATTTAAAAGATATTAGAAGTGGATTAAGCAGAAGATAGTGAATGAATATTACAACCCTTTTCCACACATTAACACAGTTGCCTGTGATCATAGTGAAAAATCTATAGATGTCCTTTAGGCAAGATGCCAGATATCAGCAGAGCACTTTTTTTAAAAATCCCATCTAACCAGCACTTTTCATAACCAATGGTTTTAAGCATCAGTACCATTAAATAATAAATCCCACCTCACATGAGTATTGTAAGCTTGATTAATTTATTGTACTATGGTAATATAAACATTCGTGTTAGACACACGATCTCTTACTGAGCTAATATTGCCAACTTTGCTCTACAACCTAAAATGTGCAATGACTTAGTTTGTCTGAGGAATCAACTCTTATTTTAAGGTTACCTCATAGTTCTTTGGGCATTGAACTGTAGACTTCTTGAGATATGCGAATCAAACCATAAATGAGAACTCAAATACACAAATTGTTCATGTAAAAAGTGTTACAATACTACCATATTCATAAGCAGTAGGGGTGGGGAAAAAAAATCGATTTTAAGATGCATTGCGATTCGGACGTTAACGATTCTGAATTGATTAACAAATGTCAATAATCGAGCACACTTGCATCTGAACATGTAGACCAACTTCTGTTCTTACACAAGAACTTAAACATTAGCACTCACTAACAGCCTCGTAACGCGAGAATATAAAGGTGGAACCAGACGCAGCATACGGAGACAAAACTGGTGGTTATTGAAGTAATCTACAGGCAGAATCAGCACCCAACAGTCCAGGGTCACACACAAAAAGGCAATAAGCGATCAGCAGATGTAATCCAATATGAGTGAGATGAAATCGGAAGCACGGTAAGTTGGCGATAATTCACAACAGTATAAAGCGCTTAGAAACAAGGTGAGAGCCACGAGACTTAGCAGAGAACTAATAAGGAACAGGTGTGTGTGATCAGAAGGCCGATGATGAGGAATGTGTGATAGGCTGGGTTTGATCACCTGAGAATGGGTGATAAGCTCATTAGCCCCGTTCCTTTGTTGATATTATTTCATTGTGTCCTATGTTCAGTGCTGTTATAATTAAGTAATTCTGCATTTTGACTGTTCTTTCTGCATTTGCTAATTAGTTCTTTTTTTACTCTGCAAAGCTGAATTTGTGTTCTACGTTATTTAATTTATTTGTTTGAGCCTCTGGATTTTGATTCTATGCTCTGAAATGTTGACCCAATTTATTTATATAAAAGGGCAGATATTTATTTGATAATTTATTTATATGGTTTTTGGAGTATGCTAAATTGCTTCCATTTGTTTTGTTAATTAAAAAAGATACTGGAATTAAATTCACCCTGGATTTGTTTCAAGTAGTCACATGGTAAAGAAAAAAAAAAAAAAAAAAAAAACTATAGAAAATCGATAATCGTTGCCTTCTGAATCGTAGTCGAATCGTGAGGGGCCTTGAGATTGCCACCCCTAATAAACAGCGAATAAAAACTACTTAAGCAATATGACAAAAAAAGTGATCCTTAAAAGCTTGAGCCCCTTAGAATGCTATATATTTCCGCATTAGCATGACCTACAACAGGACATTCACCCAAGTACAAAAAGTGCACAAAGAAAACACAATTAAACATATATATTGTTAAAATATACTGTTCATTATTCTATAACAAAACATCCCCTGATTTTTTAGCAGTGTGTCATCTGCGAGTGGCAAAAGTAAGTGATCCTTTGCTTTCAGTATCTGGCTTTTGCAGCAATAGCCACAAAGAAATGTTTGCAGTAACAGTGGACCAGCCCTGCATACGAGTTTGGAGGATCTTTTGCCCTACCCTCTTTATGGAACAGCTTAAACTTTGGGATGCGGGTAGGTTCTCACACACAAACTGCTCCCTTCAGGGTTTTCTACAAGGACTAGATCAAATGTGTGGCTTGTTGAATGTCCTGTTTTCTGAACTAGGTAAGTTGGTACCCAATAAAGATGCCCAAATACATACTGCTCCTACTACTTCCTAAAAATGAAGCATCCCCTAATTTTTGTGATAAGTAAATGTGAACAGGCACATAAAGTTAGTTTAGCATAGTATGCCCCATTAAATTCTATTATCATATTTCCCACAAAGCAAGCTGTTTGTCAATCCAAATACGCTTGGCCATGCAGTCTATATGCTCTATGCTGTTGTCTTGCCTGAGCATGCTTAGTTATGACTGGGGGACAGGCTATAAAAGCTGCTCACATTTCCAAAAGCTGTCTGTATAATAATGCAGTAGTACATTGACTACTTAAGATTTAATAGCAGAAGCAGCTTGGTTCTATAATGATTATGATAACATTCAGTAAATTATTTGAATTGCTCCAGATTAAATCAGTTCTTGCATCATACAGCAAATCCGATATTATTTGTGTTCAGCTCAACACTATGATAAATTGATGATAATGATAAATTTCGTATAACATTATACACAACTCAAACCTGCTTGTTCGGGAAGGCTCGTATGCAGCGTGTCTGGTATTTAAGACTGGATTCTCTTCTCTGCTGGACGTAGCCCATGTTTCTCAGGTCCCATACGAGCACTCTCCTTCCTGCTGTGCCCACGATCAAACGATCTCCAGCCACAGACAGAGTATACACCTGGAACAGATAGTGCATATTAAATCTTATTATCTCTATAGTTTAGATTTGTTTCCTAACCTGCATTAAAAACTGTCATAAAGTTATATAAATAATTATATAGATATACTGCCAGAAGCTGTGGCATGACAAGATACCCAAAGATTATGGGTCCCTTTTTGAGCCTTGATGCTTTCGAGGTTTCTTATTTATTATGTTTACAGACTTTTTTCTATTCACTGTTGCTTTACACTTTACACAAATTTAGAAGATATCCTAAAATTGTCAAGCTGCTTTGAGAAATTGCTCCACTATAAAAGTGCTATAGAAATGAAGCAGACTTGACAAATGATGATTTAGGTCATTAATGTCGAATAAGAGGGAAATGCTGAAAAAAGAAACAGCCCTAATATGCTGTACAAGTCCTCCCCCACTATAAGATCACTCCACTTTTAAGCAGAGAACACTACTGATTAGTACCTTCTCAGGCTGTGTGAAAGTGCCTGCATTGCAGGGGGTACGAGGGTCCCACAGCCTCACGCTCATGTCCCAGCTGCCTGTTACCATGACGTTGACCTCTGGGCAAAACTCCACACAACGAATAGGGGCGTCATGAGCACCAACAATTGTATCTGTAGAGGTGACATGAAGTTAATGAAACCAATGTGCATTCAACAGATTTGACACACAGTATCTCACCACAGTGAGTACACCCTCACAATTTTGTAGCCATTTAATTATATACAGTCGATTCTGGTTAATCGGACCACATCGGCAGGCGATGTTACAAGACAGGATGTGTTTAAACCTTTATTGTGCGATTTACACGTATAGCGAACGTAGAAACAAGAACTACTGTTGCTTACGAACTTTGTTCATTGAAAAATTTATTTACAACCAAGTTTTTTGAAACGATCTACAACACAATGTATAGGTACTGAGCATGCAAAGCATAATACTGTAAAAAAACAAGTTCTTACTGAATTTCAGTCTACGTTTGAAGAACTTATCCTGTGTGATGTGACGCACTTTTGCAGTTTCTTTGGTAATCACGAATATTACATATTTCTTATTCACTCTCACATTCTTTGGTCCGATTAACCGGAATTTCGATCCTAATAAGCGAATAACATTACACGTATATAATAGGATTTGTTTCGGTACTTTAGAATTTGTCCCGAATAAGCGGCTGGTCCCATTAACCGGAAACTACTGTATTTTCATTGGACAAAAATTTGATAAAATGTATAGTCCATCTACAGCTTGCATAACAGTGTAAATTAGTACAGTGTAAAATATGCTGTGCCCTCAAAACAGCCATTGATGTCTAAACCGCTGGCAACAAAAGTGAGTACACCCCTAAGTGAAAATGGCCAAATTGTGCCCAATTAAGCATTTTCCCTTCCCGATATCATGTGCTCTCACTCTCTCATAATGGTCACTAGAAGTTAAATATGGCACCTCATGGTAAATAACTCTTTGAGAAATCTGAAAAACCACAAAGCGGTTAAACAGAACAGGTTCCACTCAGAACAGGCCTCACCATGGTCAACCAAAAAAGTTGAGTGCACATGCTCAGCATCATATTCAGAGGTTGGCTTTTGAAAATAGACATAGGATTGATGCCAGCATTAGTGCAGAGGATAAAGGAGATTATACACCAAACTGTATTAAATTGTGACACAAAGTCTGCTGAAGGCAAGCAGACTAAGTACATGGATTACTGAAACCATATTCTGTGGTCTGATGAGAACAAGATAAATGTATTTGGTTCAGATGGTTTCATGTGTGTGTGTGTGGGGCGACAACCAGGTGAGGAGTACAAAAACAAGTGTGTATTGCCTACTGTCAAGCATGGTGGTGGATATGTCATGGTTTGGGGCTGCAGAAGTGCTGTCAGCTTTGGGGAGCTACAGTTCATTGAGGGACCCAATAATGGCAACTTACTGTGAGATATATAGAAATAAAAAACATGATTTTGGGTTTCATTGAAACCGTTATAGTACAGTCATTTAGAACATTGCTGCACTTTAACAGACAAGGCAAGGTTTTAAAGAACAAGTAAGCCCTTTGCCTATTCTGTTTCCATTTTAATAGCACAGCGGTGAGTCTTATGTAGGAAATTTTTATTTTATTTACTTTATTGTTTTATATAGCAGTTTATTTTTGAGCCATTTATTATGTACATCTACAGCTGAATGTTAATACAAGTGCCTGCGTGACATTTGGGACATCCAACTTATGGATATAAAAAATATTGAGACATTGAAATATTGCGTATATTGCCGTTCAGCTTACACACATACTGAGATATTCATTTTGGTCTATATGCCCAGCCCTATAAAGGATTGTATTTTTTTTTATTCCATGTTAAGGAAATGCATGTTAAGTGGAGTTTAAATACACAATTCATGTACATTTTAATACAGAAAAACAATAAAGAAAACACATACAAACCTTGGTCTGTGTTCAAATCGTGCATTTTCAACTGATTGTCAAGGCCACCACTCCAAGCGTGAGTTGGATCCTATAACAGTACAAACATTAAATTTGGAAAAGTGAATCAAATATGATTCCACTAAAGCTCTTAAATAACAGTAGTATCAAGGTCTAATTCCTTACATAAAAAGCACAATCGAGCACAGGTGCTGCATGCTGGTACTTCATCCTCATGGAGTTCCCTCCAACATCATACAGGCGCACTGTTGAATCCCAGGAGGAAACCAACAGGAACTGGGATGAAGTTGGGCTAAACTTCACTGCTGATATGCTGTCATCTGGTCCCTGGTTCAGTTTGAACTCATTTGAGCCGGTCATCTAGGAGACAGGATTAAAATAATTTTGAAATATAAATTCACAGTATTGGCAGATAGTGTAGAACTAAAATCATATACAGTGCCCTGTTTGAGTCAACATTACTTGCTGAAAGGTAGTGCATCACATCAGCTGTAAAAGCCAAAGTATTAAAAATCTGATTTATATATACTGCTTACCAAAATTAGGGGATAATTCAAATTTTAAAATCCCATAAATAGATATCCCCTGATTTTTGTGAGGTGTAAATTGCACATTAAACAATACACATACTATGTGAGGAGTAGTAGAGTTTTACATTCATATAGTACTCTCAGCCGCAGTCACCACAGTGGACTGGCACTATGAGTACAACCAAAACCAAAACAATCTACCCCTAACTATTGGATATATATATTCGCAATATATGTCATATATATATATATTGTATTTGGATATATGTATATGTAACGAGATTTAACATGTTATTATAAACGTGTTCATTAAATACTGCAGCTTGTAAGGACAATTACACATCTCAGGTCACATGTGTTGTCATAAATAACATGGACATACAGTGCACGTTATAGTATTATTATAACTTTTGGGTGTATAAAGCATATATAAATAAATAGGGGCTAAAAATGTTATTAATATGGACATGCAGAGCGCTTAATAGGGTGTAAACAGTTTTTTTGAAACGCGTGTTATTTTAGAGCAAATCAATTATAGACATCTAGCTATCCACAACAACGCTAGATGGGTTTGTGTCCCGAGCCAATCCAGCAATAGCTTGAGCGCTTAAAGGCGGTATTAGATTTGGCACTACGACAAATTTGAGAAAACAATAAGTAAAACAAGTGTAATTTCATTGCTAAGCAGTTGGATATTTCCTACCGCTGGCAGTAAATAGCACTTATTGTTTACTACACGCTGAGTTAGCCACGTAGCTCAGCTAAACCGGATATAACACAATAAATTACACATTTTGATCTGCTAACGATAACCACGTGTATTAAATAGAATGTTACACTCACCATTAGATTTTATTCTTACGTAGTTAAAAAAAATCGTTGTTTAGTTTAACTAAAACTCAACCGGCTAACCGCTAACTGCACGGCACGTCCGTTTTGCCTGCAACACGCCGCTAAAACGCAGAAGCGTTTTGATTTGTCAATTCAAAAATCAAACCCCTCACGCGAAGCGTTTGATTGGTTAAAGTGGCTTACGTAAGCAATCCGACAGGAAGTTTATGGAATGAT
>JAUZSU010162063.1:0-13759 GCA_034780255.1 Parotocinclus maculicauda | reverse complement strand
ACTGAATTGACTGTAGATTTAGTCGACTATATTCTTATGATAATTAGTCGACTAAAACTAGACTAAAACTAAAAACATTTCAGATAACTAAATTATGACTCAAACTTAATGACATTTTAGTCACAAGACTAAGTTAAATTTGCTGTCAAAATTAACACTGAAAGATTACAAGCCAGACTTTTTCACCCAATATCAGTGTCTGACCTCACATAAAATAAGAAATCATAAAATCTTCTGAAGGTGTAACGTGCAGGTGTCATAATATTTATGCCCATAGTGTACTGTTGGACTGGGTAGCCTAGTGGTTAAGGTACTGGACTCTGGACCTGATGCTCCAGGGTTTAAATCCCACCTCTGCCACAGTTGGGCCCTTAAGCAAGGTCCTTAACCCACCACTGCTTGGACTGTAAGACTGTTGCAAGTTGTAAGTAGCTCTGGATAAGGGCCTCTGCTATATAATGTAAATGTAAATGTATTTTCTCCATGCCATTATTCTCAGCCTGTCTACTCAGTCTCTCAACCGCTAGGGGGAGAGAATAGACAGCTAAACACATAAACACAATCTCGACTACCCCAACAAGTAGCATGTCTCTAATGGAATTAGTGTACACCGCACTAAATTAGTGCTACATATAATAATGTTTTGTTGTAAGTATAAATGCTCAAGATCTTTGAAATGCACCCACTTGCCATTTCAATGTAATAAATGACCAATTCATCCATAAAATCCTGGAACGTTGTCATTAGTGGTCTGTTTTAGGTTTAGTGTTTGGTACCAACACACAGTAGCAGTATCACAAAGGAGACGGGTCGTTGTTACGGATGATGTGTGATGCCCCTGTCACCCCACCCCTTTGCCCACCCATCCGCCTCCGATCTGAAGTGCGCGCACAAGCAGGAATGCGGAGCGAGCTTCAGATTGAGCAACCTGACTAAACACAGAGTCGCTGCGCCGCGCACTGGGGAGAGACGCTAAAAAAAACCAGCAGAAAGGATCACTCTGAGCCACCACTACCGTCGGTAAGACCCATGCACTTAACTAAACTACAGGACATTTTCAAAATGTGATATTTTTTTTTCTCTGTGTTTTTCTGGTTTAACACAAAATCTTTATCTATCCAATTTGGATAGCTGGAGCGCGCGGACTCGAACGCAACATAATTAAACGTACCCATTTAAGTGGAACAACTATTATGACTGTTAGTAATAACAAACCTGGATTTCCATGTAATTTGAAATCAAACGTGCATTTAAATCTCCTGCCATTGAAGTGGATAAACGGAGAGGGGCGTGTACGTAGCGCGCCTCCAACTGTCTGCACCATTCAACCCCCATTTTGGCTTTTTAAGCAAAACGCGCACCAGCAGCTGAAAACCGGTGCTGGGAAGATTTTTTTTATTGATAATAAGCAATCTGGTCGCCTCGGATAAGTTCGGTGGTTTTGTGAAACTTTACATTGCATGCATGTAGGGACGTTATAGTGAAAGTGAAGTTTAAAAAAACGGGCATAAATGTTAATCTTTACCACACCAATTTACCTCGGAATGGAGGTGGGACAAATTGCAGCGCTGCATCTAACTGACACAGACGCGGACGCGCGTGCACGCACTGATATAATAGTAGGCTATTTAAATGCACTAGTAACAGCCTACATCAAACGAATGGTTGCTTTTAGAGTAGCGTTTAGTTTGACCACTTTACGTTTAGAACCACATTAATAATAGGTCTAACTGCCACATTAGGATTTGTCTTGCCTGTTTTTTTTATCGTGTTTTGTTGATATTACTAATGCCGAATGCATCACTAAATCCCCGCTCCTTTGTCCCAGCGACACGCATGCGCAGTCAGTACAGGGTGTGGATGGAGATTTGACAGTCCTTTTATTTTAGCAGGACACCTAATCTTCATTTACGCCGGTCTGCAACGTACACCCATATTACATTTTTGACAAGGCTGTAGATGTTTCTGTCCGGTATACCGTTTGAGCTTACGTTTCAGAGACGCTACAGACAATGGAGCGCGTCTGCAGGCGCTCGCGCAGCTCCTGAGGACCATGTGAAAAATGTACGTGCGCGCGCTTAGCGTGGCACCACAGAGGACCATTCAATATTAAATCCCTTACTCGATCCGTGGCCCTTTTATGAAGTGTTATAGCGCAAATACAAGGTTTTGGGACGATTGTCAGCTCACAAACCGCCCTCTGAATGAGTCATACGCCCCTCAACCTACAAGCAAAGCACTGCAATAAGAGAGAGAGAAGCAGAGCAATAGCAGTCGTAGACCATTTGAAGTGGTGTTGGTCATTGTGATGGGTGGTGGGGGTGTGTGGTTAGTGTTAGAGGGACAGTTGTTATATACCTAAATGTGACTTGTTACCGTATGTTTGCAAAAACGTATAACTTATTTCTCACTTAGAAGGGTCAAGGTTGTTGTCAGGTGGCCAAGGCTGTTGTCAAGGGTCCCTACTGGCACCCTAGAAGTGCCAGTGGAACAGAGAGACAGTGCTGGATTACAGTGAGTGTGTTTAATACAGGGCTGTGAGATAAAACAGTTTCATTTGAGCTACACAAGCATCTTTCAATCAGTGCCTTGGCATTTCCACACATTCATCTTGGCTGTCTGAGCAAGCAGTAGAAAATAAAAGCGTTTTGTGTGACAGGTGTGATTACGCGTGTAGCATGCTAATGAAAATGCTGCTGCTCCTTTCATTAAAACTCAGCCCCCGACAAGCTGGAGCAACAGCATAAAACGTGAACTGGAGAATCAACCGAATCACCTGTAGCAAGCGAGAGCACTGTGTGCAAATAAAGATACGTACGTGGATGTAGAGGCATTTAAATGAGCTGTTTGGGATAAAAACACAGATGTTCCTGTCCCTGCTAGAAAAACAGCAAAGACGAGCTTATTAGGTATTTGGATGATGGTATGTGTAAAACTGGTCAACAAGGTTTACTAGCAAGATTAGTAACACTACCATTCAAGTTCACCAACCAAACTAGCAAATAGACTGGAACTGTTTAGCAGAAAACAACTTGGACCAATGAGAAACATGGAACTTGTACGGTCTAACTACTAGCATTCCAAATACAACATATGCTGGTCTTTATTGTTTTGTTTAACAGGCTTGGGTGCTTTTTTCAGCATGATTGTTGCATGTCATGAGTTATACACTGTCAACTTGTGTATACATTTATGGAGGAGGCCACCCGATATACACTCATTGATAAAAAATAAGAACTGTCAGATTGCTGCAAGATGTAGCATGCTATTATGTCACATGCAGATATGCAAATGATTACAGGTGTGGTGTGATTAGACACTGAATCTTGCCACAGGTGGACGTAATATTGATTCTTATACTGCTCTAAAATGCTCTAAGAGGCTACTTTTGATAGTGTACCTCTTGGTGAGAAAATGCTGACTGTCAGAAATGCGTCTATGACACATTTGCCCACAGATGTTGCAAAGGTACCTGCAGATCCTACACTCATTTATAGCCAAAGTAAACATCCCAGCTGTTCCCATAAATGTACCATAAATGCTCGATTGCTGATAAATTTGGCTCCCGGATGACTCTGTTGGAGATATTCCTGTAAAACCCTTGCTGCGCATGGGCAAGCATAATCCTGTTGAAACATGCCAGTTGGAAGCCCTGTCATGAAAGGCAAAACATTTAGCCACAGGATGTCCTGCACATACTGCTGATTTCTTAGTGTCCTTCGTATCACTATTATGGGTGACTGACTGTTGTATGCAATGAGTCCCCAGATCATCACATGTGCTGCTCCACAGCAAAATGAGCCAAATCATGACCACCTGCATTATATGCTGTTGATTCACCCACTCAGACTTTGAGTCATTAAGGCCTTAATGTACCTTGTGGAATTTGGGACCAAGGCGTAAAAAGATCTTTAAGTTGCTAGGTGGAGCTAAACTTATTTTCAAAATGCATAGATCCAGGGATTTCCAGCAAATCCTTGTCCAGAGAAAAACACCCTCCACCAATTTGTCTTTTTCTCACAGTGTATCCTGGTGTCTTCAACACACCTGTACCTCATTGACCAACAAAAAAAATCATTTCATTTTCCAGGTCAATTTCAGATGCTGAAATGCATTGTTTGTGTTTTTTGATGGTGGACAGGTCAGCAGGATGTGTTGCACTGTGTGTTGTAAAACATTCCCTTAGTGCCCAGCTTTATACATTTCTACACCTTTTTTGAACAGTAGGCATTATGTCAGTTTGGACCACACAGATTGGTATTTGTTGACAAGACTTGAACTCCTAGCACCTGCTCATCAATTTGTAGTTTATCCCTCTTCTTACCACTGTTGTCACCACCAGGACCATAAAAGTCTTGTTATTTATAAAAAATGGACCTCGTCAGTTGCTTAGGTCTTCACATTTGCCTATTTCTCCAGCGTCCAAAGCACTGACCATAATAGACGACTATTCACTTGACATCTAATATATCCCTGAGCTAACATGCACAGCTGTGATGAGATAATCCATATTGTTTGTGGATCTTTGTCATAAAGTTTTGGTTCATCACTGCGTATGTCCATTTATCATGCTCCCATTTGTTTTGTTAGTACATCAAGGTAACCTTTTGGCAAAACCTTTTGTGTGTTCTGATTATAATTTTAATAGTGAAATTGTTTACCTATACTAACAGAAAAGCACTTAATGTGATGTCATATCCCACTAGCTTTGGTCTGAAAATAATATACAAACAGATTTCTCAGTATACTTCAGCACAGGTATATAGAGTGTTTAATTTTTCTGTACATTTTTTCCAAGCCTGATGTAAGTGCATGTTCCATTGAAAATAAAAAGTATATTAAATGATTATCCTATTGTTTTGATGCTGCAATCTGTTTTAAAGGCTTTTATGCCACTGTTATTATAGTGATGTGGTTCTGATTTTGAAAGTCAATTTGATACATAAGTTGGCATACATGAGTTTTTTAAAATCGATTTTAGTACAGTTTCAAATGTTTCCACAATAGAATGCAAATGTCTGAGACCCTCAGTCAAAAGGAGTGTTTGGAGAAGTATTTATACTGCAGCAGGATAATGACCCAAAACACAAAGCTTTGCAAAAACAAGCTGAAGATCAGAAAAGATCATTGAGCGTAAACCTTAATCGACGTAGTAATCACTATCCTCTATAGTGGATCTGACCTAAAACTCACTGGGAAGGATTGTAGTTCTTAGATAGCCACGTATAGCAGCTCCTACATCACAGCAGTGTCTTTTTTCAGCGCATAGGAAGCCTGAGAGACGTAAATATGTGGGAGTTGGTCTAGACATAGGAGTATAGCGATTGGTCCAGACATAGTAACTTAAGTTATAGTGCTTGGTCCAGATGTAAGAGTTTGGTGACTTGTCCAGATATAGTGGGGTAGAAGAAAAGCGTGAGTAAATAACCACAGAACTATACGTTCACACACCTATACGTTCTATAGGGAGAACAACAAAATTTTGAGTCATCTAAGCAAAATTTAAGCATACAATAAAAATGGCAGACCATACCATATACTAATCTATTTTGAAATTGTTTTAAAAAATATATTTTTAAAGGTACTGTATTTCGCACAAAATATTTATTCCGTTTGTGTGATTGCAATGTAAAAACTACTAACAACTAAATTCAAGAAAAATTTAAATAGAAGCATTTTCACTATTGGTCTAATATTTTTTGCCACAGTGCAAAATGTTTCCTTAAATGTGTTTCTTTATATTATTGTTATTGTGTTGCTAAAAATGCTAAATAAGGCAACATATATAGTGATTGTGTCTCAGATTTAGTTTGTCTGTATTTGACCTGAGCCTACAAGTATGTTTTAAAAGATACTGCTTTATTTAATGTTTAGTAATTATTAATATGAAATGTGGGTATTTGCCAACATTTGTGGGGCATTTCAAATTCTTGTAGCTTGCAAATTCTTGTAGCCGATACTGGCTCTAACTTTGCAAGTACAGAGCCAATACTTTGCAAATGACTTTTTGAGTTATGCAATCACTTCTGTAAAGATAAAAAAAATACAAGGACGGGAAACCAGTGCAGGTTTGAAAGTCATGAGGATACCATAAATATTTATACCATAAATATTTTTTGTGAGTAGTGTACATCCAGACATACTATACAAATATACCCAAAATCAGAAAAGGTCAGTTTGAATATATCATTATTACTAATAATAAAATAATATGCAGTTTGTCTTACATTTACTTTGACTTTTATTTCATTGCAGACAGTATGAACCTGAGATATTTCATGTTTTGTCTGGTGAACTTCATTTCATTTTCTTAATAAACATCCATTCTACATTTCAAGCCTACAACACGTTCCAAAAACTGAGACAGGGAATATTTAGGTCTAATAATGAGGTAAAAAAAATTCAATTAATGATGTGACTTGAATGATGATGAATGATAAATTTAGACAGTTAATATCAGCAGTTGATTGTAATCATGATTTGGTCTAGAAGCAGTATTAACAAGTCTTTGAGAAGCATAGATGGGCAGACGATCTCCAGTTTGTCAACAAATGAGTGAGAAAATTATTGAAATGTTTAAAAACAATGTACCTCAAAGGAAGATTGGAAGGGATTCGCATATTTCAGTCTAAATCCTTTTTGATTTGGCTTATTTTGCGTTGTCTTGTTGAAAAATGCATTTTACGTCCCTGTGAAAGATGCCTATTTCAATGCAGCATATTTTGCTTTAAAATCTCAGTGTACTGTTCTGCATTAATGCTGCCACCACAAAAGCACAAATGACCTTCACCAAGGCCACTGACACCATACCATGCCATGACAGAACCTGGATTTTAGTCTTGTAGCTGCTGAAAGATTTGTCTTTTTGTCTTTGGTCTGGATCACATGGCATATGGAATACTGGATCTGGAATACTGTTTCATCTGACCGTAATCATCTATCCTACATGCCTTAATGCCCACAGAAGTCAAAAGGCTTCTGGATATTGTTAACATAAGGCAGGAGTGCCATTTGTGAATATAACTCTGTATAGTAGTGATTTGGGGATGTAATTGGAAATGGTAGCTAAGGAGCGATATGTAGAAGTACAAAGTGTTTCTCAATGATAAATGGACAATGAGTGTAGAAACAAGGAGGTGTAAATAATAAAGTGCTTGTGAGTGTATGTGTTTAATATAGAGCAGTTGTGTATTATATATAGTAAAGTTATTTGCAAAATGAGTCATGAAATGATAATACAATTTATATTTTTAGTATGTCATTAATATTTATTTGCTGTAGACAGTGTTTCAGTTAAATGGTTATTGCTTTCAGTGTCTATTTGGGATTATGGAAGATGATGGCAAGATCAGGAAAGGAAAGAATTTGTCTATTGGAGGAGTCCAGAGGAGCAGAGAGATATGAGGCAGAGAAAGACAAATGAGAAGGAAGGAGGAAAAGTGACCTGAGGAGAGTTGCTGAGATAGAATTGTACTGACAGGTAGAGACAGCATGAACGGGCAGAGCTTTGTGTATGTGTGTATTTGTTAATTTGATATGAGTAGCTAAAAGGGACTGTTAAGCCAAACATATCCTGTAGACGTACAGCTACTCAGTGTTCTCTGCAGACTAGTCTGTGTGTGTTACTGTGGGACATACTATATTATAAGGAATATGTCATCATGGAATTTTTCTCCGGATCAGGAACCTTAAGCCATAATGGCAGCTGTCCTATGGTTCCTACGGCAACAGCCAATCAGACATAAGAGCCCCACTGACCCAACCTGTCCACTGTGGCCCCCTCAGTTATGTTTGTGTGTGTATGTAAAAGCCACCCATTGCATAAAAAATCCTCAATATATTTTTATTTTAATATTTTACATTTATATATTTTGGTTACGGAGATTAGGGATATGAAACTGGAGTTCCTGAGGCATATGTTTCACTCCTAGTTGGTTATATTTCTGTCGATTTTAAAGTAATCTTTTTCATGTATGGGTATCTAACTGTCTTTGGTCTTTATGTAATAGGCATTAAATAGGGATTACAGAAAATTATATTTTGCTTTTAAAATATTTACCCTGAGCATGTATATAAATGGCATCTAGCTTTTTACAGCTACAGTATATTTACACCTTTTAATTAAATTGAATTACAGGTGGATGCCATTTAATTTCCTTTCAGTCATTGTTTGTTCACATTAATGGCTGAGGGCTTAAACATTATAACACATTAGGAATTAATAAGAACATACATATCTGTCTTTTAACTCCTATAGGTTCCCATGTTAATTGCTTATTTATTTACCATTAAGCCACCCGTTATGCCACCGTATTATTATAGTGCATTTTTACTTCTGCCCTTCTCCAACAAATACTGGATTGCCTCATCAGCATGTCAATCGCTATAAATTGCTGTGGCAAAACACTGCAGATCAGCAAAGTTGAGGCTTTAGAGTTTAATAGCAGAAATGATTTGAAAAACAGTAGTACTCTACTAGTGGTCTATGGTTAACCTGGTTGAAAAGGGGATTTCAAAAGGGCTCAACCACGATTTTAGAGGATTTAAGCTATCTCTCTGAGTGACATCATTAGGAATATCATTAGGAAGTAAAAAGCTAATGGCAACACCAACACTACGCTTCCCATCCCTGGAAGCTGGATGATTAAGGAGGATATATTTCAGGAAGCTGCAAAGAGACCAGTGGCAACTGGCTGACCTGTATAGCAGGGTGACAAGAACAAGGTGTTGAATAAGCCACTATAAGCCTCGTTGGCTCTTCTGATGCCATGTGACAAAGGTGTGTGTGTGTGTGTGTGTGTGTGTGTGAGACTGTGTTTTTTGAGGTTATTCATTTCTCAGAGGAAAATTGGAAAATGGGCAGTTGGTCAAAGGTTGGGAAACTGGACATGGCCAAAAGCATAAAACAGATTGCGATGAGCAAGTACTTCACCTACCAGAACAACAACAAACCTGACCACACCAGAAAAGAAGAAAACAATGACATTGAGTGGCTTGAAAAAAGAAAACATTTGCGAGAAAAAGTATTAAGTTATCTAGCTATGCAAGATGTAGAGACTGATGACTTAATAAATGCAACTGGTTGTGATGTGTTAATCACTTTTCCAGCCCATTATTTTACTTTTGATTTTTAAGTTTGAGAACTGATGACTTTCAGTTGCCACTTGAATTTTGAATGGCAAACTATTTAGCTAAAACCACATCTTTCAAAATTTGCTTTAATTACAATTTTGAAAGACAAAATAGTGACAAAGACAAAGTTTCAAATCGATATTACGAATAATCTACAGAAACTGTATGACTGGTTAAAAAGTAATCAATTCATTAATAAAACTATTTTATTAAAAGTTTAAAAAAATTGATCAGGTTTTTATGCATGTGAACCCTTTAATAATTTATGATCTAAATGTCTGTTGTGGAGAGGGCAGTCTGGAATTCGTCCAATAACAATTATGATAGCCAGAAATGTATAGTTGATTTCACTAAGTGTGGACTGAAAACCTGTTCACCTTCTTCTATCACTGGTTTTATTGGTTCTTGCATAAGATAGACTTTGTTTGTGACAGGATCCATCACATCCCGAAAAGATGCTGCATATCGGTTCCACATCAATAATAATAAAATAATAATAATAATAATAATAATAATATTTTATAATTTTATATACAACATTTTTAAGATAGTAAGGATTCTATAGCTCCAGTCTCAAAGTTTTGAGTATCTAAGTGTTAGTGTTGGGGTGGCACAGTGGCTCACTGGGTAGCACTGTCTCCCCACAGTAAGAATGTTGCTTCCCTTTGCCAAGGTAGTCTTAACATGTGCAAACAAACATGTAATGTTGCAACTAGGCTATTCCAACCTAGGCAGAATCCCTTCCCTCAACAATTTCAGATTATGCTCCTAACTACTACTTGTGCATCCTGTTTCTACTGCCAAACTACTGATTTTCGCTGCTCTCTGTGAATGTTGTGTTACCTGGCCAGAATAATAACAGCCACACCATTGTAGTACTGTGAAAAACATAAATAGTTATTGGCCAGGTTTCACTCACTATCTCTCATGTTTGCTGCTCTCCATGGTGATGTTCTTGGTGTTGACCAATGATTTACAGCTTCTTTTTAATGATCAGTCATTACCTGTCCAGGCAAGTCTCTGAGTTAAACGTTAAGAGTGGTGATCAGTGTTGAATGAATCATTCATTGATCTGATCCATTCCACACCAACACAACACACGCTAACACACCACCACCATTTCAGTGTCACTGCAGTGTGCAAGTACAAAGTTTTCTATATGGTAAATGAAGCTGATAAAATGGACAATGAGTGTAAAACCAAGGAGGCGTACCTAATAAAGTGATAGGTAAGTGTATGCATGACAGAAGAGACCTGACCTGTTAGCCTGTGGTGCTTTTATTATATATTTTGAGCTCTACTGTTTTGATTATTGAAATACCCAAAAAAACGGGCTGTAGATTGATAGGCAGAATGTGCGTGTACATTTTGGCAGGTCAGAGATGACTTCTCAGGCTCTGTCGAAAAGTATTTGTAAACCATGTCGTTGTGCTGAAGATTTATTGCAAATAACACACACATGCGCACACATATTTTTTTGTTTTCTAAAGTAAGTTGCAGTTTTGTAAAAAAAAAATTCTGAGGGGGGACACACAAGGTAAAAAATTTGACCTTTCTCTGCTTGTGGGGATGTGTGGTCCACACACACACACACACACACACACACACACACACACACAAACACACACGCACATTTTTTTGGATTTTCAAAGTCCTGTTTCCTGTATTGTATCCAATCTTCCGTTCTTGTGAAACTGCAGTAAAAAAAACTCTTTTTAAGAGACTCAGCTGGTGGAAGGGGATTAAGTTTCATGAGAATCCATCAGCCATTTAAAAAAAATTATCATACTTTCAGCATAAATTATTTTAAATTGTACACTTTTTTGATTTAGCAGATAAGGGTAAATGCCTCATGTGTCTCTGAGGGCACCATAATCAGACCAGTGCAAGATTTGTAGTCTCTCAAAATATTATTCAGTCTAGCTTTTCTTTACAAGTATTAGCAAGTATTTGAGTTGATATGTTACAGTAGTAAATATAGTAGTATTATAGTATAATAGATATAGTAGTAAATTAATTGAATAACTTTATTTTGTAATTTATGTACATGTTTATGTTACAGCTGGCTAATTGAAAGAAACCTAAAAAAGTGTAATTAACCATCCCTGCATTTCAGGCCTGCAACACATTTTTTAAAATGTTGGGACGGTAACGCATTTACCACTTACCCCTGTAATGTGGCCATTCCTTTTTAACCACACATAAAATACTATGTGATTTGGTGTTCAGGTTTTATTTTGTCCAATTCTTCCTACAAACCTTCCTTAAGTGCAACAGTATGGGGTTGTTGTTGTGGCATTTTTCATTTCGAGATTCTCCACACCTTCTCTATTGGGGAAAGATCAGGACTGCAGGGAGGCAATATTTTCCAAATCAATCTGGAATGCTGATTCATCGGACCACAATACACAATTTCTTTCCACCATGTGGTGGTCCATCCCAGATACCTCAAAGAAGTCAACATCACTACTCTGTATGGTTTACTTAAGGCTTCTTTATTGCATAGTAAATATTTAAGTGGCATTTGTTAATGTAACTCTAAATTGTAGTGTTTTACCACAGCTTGCCAAAGCCAACAGCTATATGTTTCAGGTCTAAAATGAAATGAAGTAAAGAAACCCTGGGCAATATTGCTTTAAATAGATGGCTTTACATATGCCAGTGATATTTTTGTAGCTTTCAAGTAAAGCATGATACACTATAGTGACACCATCAGGTAGATGCTGGTCCCTCATTTTTTGCGCAATGTGTTTGCACATCTTTCATGACTGCTGCTCATATCGTTTTAGGGAAGATAAAAGTTGTGATGATGAAAAAGAATCATGAAGCTATCATGATATATGAAGCAATATGGGTCCAGCACTCTGGACTCTGTAATCACCATTACTGATTATTTTCATTCACTTCAGTCACGCATCCAGTCTCACACTGCAAGTTCTTGCTAAGTAACCCAATACCAGACTATATCAGCATGATAAACATAGAGACATAAAGGAAACAAAAAAAGGTCCCCCTCTCTCCAACTCTGTTTGACTCCGATAATCATGAGCGCCATTGAGTTACTCAATAACCTGTGGCACTGTTTGACCTGGGGCCTGAAATGCACATGCGGGAGTATGCGTCTGTATAGTTTTGAGTGTTGTGTTTGACAGAGTGTGCACAGGTGGACCAGGTGAGCCAAGCCATAAAAGCTCAGATAGCATTCATGGGAAACAGACTGAGAAGATTTAGGGAGCAAGGGAGAAAGAAACCCAATTTTAACAATGATTTCAGAATTGAGACAATGAAAAACAAACGAACACAGTGTTCCCTCGCCACTTCGCGGTTCACCTTTCGCAGACTCGGTGCATTGTGGGTTTTAAAAAAATATTAATGGAAAAAATATATCACAGATTTTCGCTGTTTTTGCGAAACTCGATCTGCACATGCGTAGTGCGTGTAGTATAGTTAATGTATACATATACATGTATTTCATGAACTTTTACATCAAGTAATCACAAAATTTATAAAAAATATATTAAGAATATTAATTCTAACAATAAAGGACTGTTATAAATCATAAAATATTACGATTTACAGTAAATAGCGTATTTATTCAGCGGATGAATACTCACTAAAAACGAGAAGTAAGACTAGAGCATCGCCCGCCTGAGTCGCTACTTGCCTACATGACAAGTTTTTATCTGCGGTGTTGTGTTCGCTGTTTGTGAAAGTTTCATTATAGACTGAATTCATTCAAGTCCTTCGATGCCACCCGAACGTTCTGCAAGTTCTATGGCTAAAATAGTGTATAAATACTTAAATAAATATAGCGTCCCTACTTCGCGGATTTTCGTTTATTGCGTGGTCCTGGAACGTAACCCTCGCTATAAACGAGGAAACACTGTACATGATCAAAACATGCAAGTCCTGCTGTCAATAATGCAGAATGGATTAGTCTACATGATGACAGTGTGACATTGAGAAATTATACAACTATAATACACACTTAAGCTCAGTACATACTAATTCAATATTCTCTTGATCACAATTACGAATGTACTAGGCATATACACTTAACTGTCATTTTATTAAGTACACCTTGTTCACTATCCAATGAAATGAAATGAAAGGGTCAGGGCTTCTTATAAAATTGGGAATTACTTTATACGTGAAATGGCAGGTTTATAAATCATTAACAACAACTAATTGAATAAACAGATAAATAGAATGGATATTAATAACATCATGTTATATATTGTAGGATTAGATATGAGATGTTTATTAGTATCTCTGGCTCAGGTAGCTTGACTGTAGCAGTTTACATGGGTGTAGGTGTGAAGATATCAGAACTAAATGTATTGTGTTAATTTGCTAAACCACAATAGCTGAGGATTTAACTAAGTGAGAAATGCGAAGGCTGCATGTATAAATATCAGCTACAGGGTTGTGGCATTTTTTTTTCTCTAGACATCAGACTGCTCCTCTGGCAATTCCTTCAAGGAGGCTTTACTGCTCTTACGGCCCTGTCTGTGATTGGGCCAAATTTTCTGCTCCACTTTCCTTCACAAACACACACACACACACACACACACACACACACACACACACACACACACACACACACACACAAACACACACACACACA
>JAUZSU010162052.1:0-13760 GCA_034780255.1 Parotocinclus maculicauda | reverse complement strand
AATTTGGAATAAGGCTGTAACGTAACAAAATGTGGGAAAAGTGAAGCGCTGTGAATACTTTCCGGATGCACTGTATATGCTTGTTTCTCTGATGTGCTGCATTCTGAAAACACAATATTTCAGCATTCTTCTTCCATGTTGTATCAGCTTTTCACAACAAATAGAAACTAATTCTCAAATAGAAATTAATCCCCAACTGGCCTGCGATCCACACTTGGGTTCTCATGCTACAGAGAGCAGATCCATGACACATAATCCACTTCAGTGGTAAGACCTGCTCATCGTCATCATAATTTCAGTCCTTATTACGAGCACAGCACCACCCAAAACACTTAGTATTTAGTAAAATTTAGTATGCAATAAAATGTAATGTAATGCACCAGATGATATTCTGTTATGTGTGTCATTATGACTGTTGTGCAGCTAAAGACTATCAGATAAGTCTATACGATTTGGGCTGTGAGACTACAATTAAGCAATAGAACACGAGAGGGAGTGTGTTATCGCAAATAACATTACGGCTGTGATTCGGTCGTAGGCACGAGCCGAAGAAAATAAATCAAACAACATCAAGAAATTCCTCTAGTGGATGGAAGTGTTTTTTTTTTATTTCTCCCTGAACAGTGCATAATATAATGTACAAATTTAAGGTATCTGAAGGAATTTCAGTGTGTAAAGGGCACGCACACAAGTCTAAAGTGAAGACCCATGATCTTCAATTCCGTAGCCAGCACTGCATCAAGAATTGGCATTCCTCAATACAAATTTTTTGTCGGACAAAAATTATTGTCAGTGCCACTGACTGAGTAATTTACACATCTGTGATGGCAGCATCATACATTAAGAGTTGACTGATGCCCTTAATACAGCATCGTTTTCAGTAAAATCCAGTGCACTTTTTAACAAGACAAAGGGAAACCAAAGGCTGCATATAGTAACGGTTTCACGTTTTTGTAAACCTTGTTAAGAGAAAGATGAGTGTAAGTGTAAGATCCTTTAAATGTCAGGAGAGGGTCGTCTACTATCCATTATCCACATTGTGACGAAGTAAATACTCAATCTACAAACTAGAGTCCCTGTTTGTAAACCATGTGCTCAAACTGATACCACCACCCAGTGGCTGGAGTAAGAATAGCAACTAAATGTAACGTGACAGGTCAAATAGGGACTCCATTTTGTAGCATGGGGTTGAGCTAAAGTTAGCTTCACAGCTCTGGGGTGTTAAACTCTTGTTTGAGGAGCTTATTGTTCTTGTACTCGTGCAAGTGGAAAATTACTGATGTAGGGAAATGTAGAAGAATCTTTGGAAATGCTTTAAGTCAACTAAGTCATTTTGTTTCCTCATTTCCCATTGTTCCCTTTGCTAGTGCTGTTATTTTGGTTCCTTTCCTTCTGGGATGGAGTAATTACTTCCTCATCATGGGGATACTGGACAGTAGAGCTGTTTTACCCTCTCCTGACATTTAAAGGATCTTCACCACCATTTCCCATGAAATCATCTTTATCTCAACAAAGCAGCTCACAGGAATCATAAACTTTGAAAGGACATAGAAGCCTTCTTGCCTGGTGAGATCTATTCAGTTTTCTTATGTTAATATGTTTTTGAAAAGACTCTTGTTGATAGAAATATTGTTTAATAAGACTGATTGCATGTATTTGTGAGTATGCCAGCAAGTGGGGTCTTTGGACGAAGGGGTTTGATTATTGGGTACTTTTGGGATGGTTGAACTGTGAGCTGTAAGTAAACAAGTTTACAAGAACCTAGTGGATGGTACTCCCCTCGTTTTTTTATTTTAACAGGTTTACAAAATGTGAAACTGTTACAACGTTACAAATGCATTTATAGGGTACAGGTACTGTACTGGCGTGCCTGCAGTTTTGTCTTGTTCCCAGTAGAGAATGTGGAAAGTGTCTGTCATAGTATGGGGTTGTGTATTATTGATAATAAGTTATTATTAATATTAATAATAATAGGTTATTTGCGTTTCTTTGATGGCAGCAGTACTGCAGAATAATACATAAATATTATAAAAAAGAGCAGCATAAGCGGCCTTCAAGGTGACACTTTAACACCATAATATAAATTAAACAGTGTCATTTAACATGAATTATATGTAAATATTTTTAGGAATATTATATTTTTAGGAGTTAAATATATATAACTGTGGCTTTAAGGAATGACCTAGCTGCTGGAAACAGCAGGTTCTAAGGATCTGAGTTTGTCATTTGGAGTCTGTGATTAAATAAAGTGTCTCTTCGATGCTGACCAGGATAAGGGAAGATCAAACATGTCTGCATATCCATGTGTCCCCTAATTCTTCTAATGGGATTCCAAAAGAAGGAAATGGACTTTGACAGCTTCATTGTGCTTTAATGTTGAGCATGGCTCACACAATTAACCACATAAATCTTGTAATCAGTTCTCACTGCCGGCAATTGAAACTGCTGCACACCTATTGATTTCTGGAGCCTGTCTATATCAGTTTCATTGACCAAAAGTCAGTGAAATTGAGGCAGCAGGTGTGTATGACCCTGAATAACAAGTGATGCAATTTCACTGAAGATTATGACTGTATTCTTAACAAGGTTAGCTGATGAATTTGCATAATATGTCTTGCTAAGGTCAACTATCAATGCTTTAAGATGAGAGCATACACAACATTTGCATTCTTTCTCATAACAAATCTGATTTATACTTGAAACTTGTTTTCCTGTTCATGCTACAGGTAAAACAATCAATTTGAATGATCGATCAATGGACAGTGGTAAGCAATAAGGAGAGCATGTTCCAACAGCATAAAGAAATAATCAAGAAAAGCAAGCTGCACAGTTGACACTCTCAACGATGGGCATATCTATGGCTGGGCAGAGGATCATCTGTGCATGCTTGCACTTTGGAAACTGGATAAGTTACTATTCTAAGTTAGGGTCTTTTCTCAGCTCACAGGAACACCGAGTGACTTGGTCTGTGTTTGGTGTTTTGTCAAAGGAAAAAAATGATAAAATCCATTATTTTTTCAAACTTGCACTTGTTGGCTCTCGTTTTTTGTAAAGAACATATATCAGAACACATTTCAGATGAACACACACTGTACACGCCCCCAGACATTTGTATTAAATGTAGGATGTTCGTATCCACTGGACACAGGGTAAAGAATAGCTTTTTCCAGTTTGGTTTCTTATCACAACTGATCAAGATGGCCAAAAGAATCTCTGAGATTTTGGGCTGCTGTCTTCTTGCCTCTTTGTGTGTACGCCTTCAAGGACATCCCACTGAGAACTCTTACTTTTGTGTGTTTTACTAATAATAAAAACTAAATTAGTTAAAGGAGGATATGTCCCTTTTTGCATCTTGGTCCTGCCAAGGTTTTTTCCTTACAACATTTAAGGGTTTTTTCTTTCCACTGTCGCCCTAGGCTTGCTCATTTTGGGATTGGCCTATTAAAATAATATAATATTTTAAAAATGCTTAGAGACAATGCTCCATTGTAAAAAGTGCTACGTAAATAAATCCGACTTGACTTGGCTATAAGGAACAAGACTCACATCTGGCTACAACCAAACATTAGGCAGCTGTTGAAGACCGGTTACTAGTCCAATATCTTACTGGGCTTACTGCTTTGTGGATTGTCCTTGATTGGCATGGATTGCAATGGATATGCCAGATATCAGAGTTTGTTTTTCACCTATAGAATTACCTTATTTGCGGTCAGTATTTTTTTTTGTTCATAGCTCTTTATTATACCTCAGCAACATACCTCAGATTCCTACAAACTACAAATACTTATTCATGGATACTTTAATATTGTTTACTTTTTTTTACACATACAGGAGGAAATGCTTTCTATCTTCTACTCTTATGCCCTGTTATTCCATGTATAAGTTATCAAAGTTGGTGTTTAAGTTGGTGTTTTAAGAAAGGCTCACATATAGAATATACGTTTTACTCACATAGACATAAATTGTACTTTAGGATTGATTATATTTACGTTAGTCCTTCCCTTGTATCAGCAGAGGGCTTTATTACAATCCTACTAATCCTACTATCCGTCTACTATCCGACCACTCAGCAGTACTATGCAGTCTCTCTCTCCCTAGAACAAACCAAGCCCCTAGAGTGCAGTTCAGTAATTTGATTTAGACAAACTACAAGTCTCTTAGTTTACTAAGAACAGAATTTTAGATATTAATATCTATTAATAAGCCTTACTCTAAAAATCCGCAAACTACAACTACAAAAAAACTACTAAGACAGAACTAATTTTACATAGAACAAGACATAAATACTAACTTGATGTAGAGAGGCTCAGCCATTTACAAGTACTTTAGTTAAGTGTCTGAAAGTAAGGCCAATATCAGTGGAATTACAAACTCACATGGCCAACCAGCTACAGATTCCCTACATATTAATAAAGCGTACAGCTCATTTTACTCAAATACTTATAAATCTGAGAAAGTATTGGATATATCCCAATGTAAAATATTCCTTAATAAACTACAACTCCCCATCATTAGACAAAAACCTCCCCCCTGAAACTATAGGTGTTGCACAGAGCTTTTAAGCGTCTTCAAAAAGGTAAATCGCCAGGCCTAGATGGCTTACCCCCTGAGCTATAGCTAGAACTGTGGAATATAGTATGACCTCTCACTAGATTCTTTTAATTTTTCCATTGATGCTGGGAGTCTTCACAAAGATAAAAATAAAACTAATATTAATAATAATACATTTTTATATTATATTATCAACTAATATTGCTTCTGATAACAAAGGGAAGAACCTGTTACAATGCTCCAGCCATAGGTCCACCTCCCTCATCTACAGTGATGTTTAATTATTTGCCAAACTTCCCTACCGTTGTAAACTGTAATACCCGCTTTGAATAAGAAAGACCAATCTGGCAAAGGGATGCCTCGCCTTCGAAAGTATTACTTTTTTCACATTCTGGATGCTGTGCCTACACTTCGAATTTCTGTGCAGTGTTTTCACTAGATGCAAAAAAGGCCTTCGATAGGCAGAAGTGGAGCTATATGTGGGCAGTCCTTGAAGGCTTTGGATTCGGCACAACATTCAGCTTAGGTCTACAAACATTATATGATTCACCCACGGCCTCAGTGTTGACTAACAATACTTTGTACAATATCTCCTGTATTTCAGTTGAAACAAGGAACCAGACAAGGGTGTCCTCTGTCCCCCCAATATATTTTATCTATCATAAGAACCCTTTAGAACCATATAAATTATAAAACCTGCTATTCACAAATATCAACTTTAAAAATTGCAATCTAAAATGTGGGTGCATTATTTCACATTTCACCAAGGTCCGGTCTGATGCAAAAAGACTAATTGGAGGCTCCTACAAATTCTGTCAGTCCACTCCACTATGACGTAACCACAAAATGGAGGGGTGCACATCCTTTTACCCAACCCTCCTGGTCCTCCAAAGGTATTTTTGTTTGTGGTGACCCTTCCAGTGATGCAGGCTTTCAGTCCTTTAAATCAATACAGATAGTTTTTTTCACTATCAGCCTTTACGTATACTTACAATTGCAATCGGCGCTCAAAGCATACTTTGTGCCGTGGGACTCCTATATATCTGCCCATCCCATGATGGAATGGATCCAACCACATATACCCCATACAAGACTTCCAACTAAAATCTATCACAAAATTATTGAAACTTGTATGAAACCCCTTGCTGCCCTCTTGAATAAAAAAAAACATACTGCTCCAAATCTTACCTTACAGTGTCTGGTCTAATCTTAATAAAACATTAGCACATCAACTTAGTAACTTTGATTATTCATAGAACAGATCTTACACCTGTATGAAACCCCTTGCTGCCCTCTGGAATAAAAAAAACATACTGCTCCAAATCTTACCTTACAGTGTCTGGTCTAATCTTAATAAAACATTTAGCACATCAACTTAGTAACTTTGATTATTCATAGAACAGATCTTACACTCTACTGAAGATTCAATATGAAAATATAATTTGCCTATAACTGCCATACTTGTACCATCAATGCCCCAGGCACGTTTTTACACGTGCTGGGAATGTTTTTTGATTGAGAAACTATTTGACTATGTAAACTAACTCATTAGTCAGTCAATATTCATTATAAATGAACTATAATTACAGTCCCTGCTTGTTTCTCCTGAATAGCAATTCTGAAAGAGGAGGTTGAAAATTATACGAAATAAGCTATTATTTGCTGAATTCACTGCAGCTAAACAAACAATCCTGCAGAACTGGATCACATCTGGAATAAACATGGAATCATTATGGACTGTTAATCTGCTCAATTTTGCAAAACTTGAATACACCGCTGCACGACTCTACTATGCTAAGTCCATGACTGTGGAAATGTGGCAAGCTTTTATAACCCATGTTTTGAAGCTCATATTGACTAGAATAGAATATAATTTTCATTGCCATTATAACAAAGGTACAACAAAATCCCTGAACAGTGAAAAAGAGAAAAAATATATAGAAAATACAAAAATATATAAAATATATGTAGAATTGCATTGCACGATATATATTGCACAGGTTTTTTTTCCCCATTCTATTCTGGATAATTCATCTTCCTTTACTCTCTGTGCTTTATGTCAGTTGCTTCTCATAGTCCTCTTTGTTTTCCTGCATTATGAAAGAATACAAATGTTAAACACAAAAAATAATAATTGTTGCTAGCTGAAACATTAATCAATTATGAAATGCTCTTAAATATTACTTATTACATCCAAATGGCAACTTACATTGGTTATGCAGTGTATAACAAATAAATAAATTTTGCCACTTGCAGTTGAACTAGCACATGATGTGCTGTCATGTTTCCTTCTCCTTTGCTAAGTACATAAATGACTCATTCATCTCACTGCAAACTGTTGACAGGGAAGTCAGCCGTCCTGTTCAGCACATCATTAAATGTCACATTTTTTTACATTTGACTAGAAGTCTTTTTCATGTCACTCCTTAGCTGATTGCTTATACTTAATATTTTACACTGACTAACTAATCATTTAGCTTTTTGAAAAAAGCTTGAAAAACCAAACTGAGCAGACCTGTACTTTGCCTTTTTGTAAAGTTCCTTAGGTCAGTGAAAACACTGTCAGTGAATGAGCAAGCTTTTACAATGAGCTTGGTTATATTGAATATTAATGTTAAAATTAAGCAATAAAAATATTTAGATATTGCTCCAAAAACTGTTTCAGTAATATAAATGTTTAATTGTCTTTTACAACTGAGACAATATACACATATTTGGTAAAATCTTAAGGTAAAAATAAGAAACTTAAGTATAGTTATAACTAGCTTTAAAGACTATTAAAATAATAACAAAGAGAGCTCATTTAATAAAAACATAAAAAAGATCTATGTGCAAACATGCAGGTAAATATACAATAGCACCCAATGTGGCAATTTTAGGCAAAGGTGAATTAAAAGCATATGGTGATGCTAGACAATCACTCACCAGTCTAGACAAATACTGGCACCGTAATGGATAGTAATAAACAGCTTAATGGCATTTAATGTGGCACTGGCACTGTCACTGGATACACCCTTCCAGTCAGCTATGCAGTAACTGAAAACATCCAATAGCAACTGCCCAATCTTAAAAAGTGCAATTGGACATTGAGTAGTGTCATTATTCCCTAAAGTGAACCTTGCCTCTAGATGCATGCCTCCTGGCTTCCAAAAATCCAGATAAACCAAACAGCTAGATGGAAAAGTACCAAATACAAAGCTTGGTGAAGGAGGAATCTTTGTTTCGAGTATTTGTTTTTTCCAATTTTAACATAAAGTGTAGGCAATTTCTGTTTCTGTCACGTCTGTCTCATTTAAAGAGTCAAACTAATAATAATAACAACCATTATTTGTTCTACTTTACTAGTTTATTAGTGTACTTTCCATAGTCTTTGTCTAGGATGAATTATTTTTACAGTTCCTTTAGACCAGTGGTTCACAACCTTTTCTCTTTTAAACCCCACTTACAGGTATATATACCATCTGCTACCCTCAGCCTGCACACACAGACCAAAACAATAAAGTGGTTAATTGCAAAACCAAATTTCTTTATTGGCAAATATGAATTCTAACTATTTTCCTTTTTCTCTTTGGTTCCTTTTTATAGTTTTATAGCCCAAAGTTTAAGACGTATGCAATTTATTGGGATAGATGTATACAATAAATCAACAAGTAAGCTAATGCAAAGAAAGACTGATGTTATTGTGGTGTGACAGTAATTAGTTTAATGATGAAAACCTTATTATTTGACTGTATTTGTGTTTAGTTGATTGTATTGAAGCTTTTTTTAGAAGTTCATATCACCAGTTTTTCTCTGGTAATAATGTAATTCTGATAATATGACCAAATTTAATGTATATTAACCCTTGATGGTTTGGAGCTTTACCAATGTACAGGGAATTAAGTGAATACTATTATCCAGAGTGACTTGCAACTAATAAAATCGTATAAGTACAATTAAAGCAATTCTGGGTTAAGCACCTTGTCCAAGGGTCCAACAGTCTGATTTTAACTTATGATGGCACTAAAAAAAAATCACCACTTGTTTTTACTTAATTTCTGTGCCACTAAACACTGTAGAGTATTGTTTGTGTGTGCAGGGTGTCTATACAGGCCCAAGACTGCAGGTCAAGAATGTGACCTAAGGCTGCACCTTTTGTTATCAGGCATTGTTCCAGTGTTATGTGACTGGATTGCAACAACTCCTTAGCTGACCAGGAGACTGCAGGAATTTTAACTCTGTTCAAGTTGAACAGTATATGTTTGATATTGGCTCTAAATGTATTCAAAATAAAGGATTTTTTTTTTTTCATAACAAAACCCCCTTTTCATAAGGCGTTAATTTAAAGAAAGTATTATTGGTCGACCTAATGTACAATTTTAAACTCAGACATGACCCTTGCAGCCAAGCTCTTCTTATGACAAACAGAGATAGCTGGATGTGATGCAAGTACAGTAATGTCATGTTTTTGTTTTCCCTGTTTGTTGTTTCAAAGTGCTGTTTAAGAAGGCTGGTGACTGAGACTGTAACTGAACATAATCACTGAGAAACTTGCCAGAAGGAAAGAGCAAAATTGATGTTAAAGTAATTCTACTCTGTTTTTTAGAAGGTAAATTAACTGCCACTGATCAACAACAAACATAAATACAGCAAAGCAAAAATAATATATATTTATAGAATATAAAATAAAATAAAAAAAATAGATAATGTATTTTTAATTATAGAGTATATCATGAGTAGCTTTATTCAGAGAGAAAGCTCAGGGGACATGTTGTGCCATTCTGCTTGCTTATGCTGCAGAAAATGCATTTTTATGATTTTTGATCTCTAGATTGTACTCTCATATTTAGTGAATCAGTGACAGCAGGGGATGGCTCGCAGTAGCTTCTGTATACCATCACTGAAATTCTTATGTTACGTCTGTCCCAGCTCATCTGTTTGTTCAAATGTCATGCTTGTTGTCTACTCGCATGTACAATTTAGTTTTAGGTAGGAATTGAACTGACTGCTAAATGCAGTAAATGTAAATGTCAATGTTTTTGTGCAGTAATGCTGTCATCACAGAAATACACTGACACAGCCCCAAACCATGACAAAGCCACAGACACTGGCTTTTGGACTTGTCGCTGGATGGTCCTTTTTGTTTTTGGTCAAAAGTATACAGTACATTACTCCCAAAAAGAGCTGGAATACTGATTCCTCTTATCAGAATACAGATGTCCTGTGTGATGGCCAATTTCAGATGCCTTTCTATTCAGAAACGTCAATGCCAGTTTTGGATATGATTATCTTGAGGCTTTTTCTTTGGACAGTAAGGATTTAAGTGGCAATTTATGAAGGTAGATGTGTATTTCAGTGATTGTCTAAGGTTTGCCATAGAAATCTATTGCCCATGTGGACATATTAGCTATTGATGAATGACAGTTCTTGGTGCAGTGCTGGCTGAGGGATCATCACAGAGTCTCTTCAGTTTAGGTTTGCACCCTTGCCCTTTACACACTAAAATTCCTTCACAATTTGTGGATCAACATGATATAACTGTGCTGGGAGGATGTTACTATGTTCCAGTCTTTCTTTGAGGAGCGTACGCATTTCATAACAAACTGGAGATCTTCTGCTCATATTTGCTTATCCAGGACCTATCGTAAATATCGCTTTTGTTGTAAATGATTATTATGATCACCTGCTGTTATCAACTGTTTGAAGTCACATAACTGCAGTGCAGTACTCCCAGTACCCCAGTATGCTCTCCAAGGTACAGTATGAGCAGTTGTTAGAGTAATGTGGCTTTCTAAAGTATCCTTAGAAAGTAAAGCCACACTGTGCCTTCGCAAAGAAACTCAAGGCTGGACACTGTCGCCCACATCTGTGATGTAGTCGAGCTGAAGTCTGTAAATATTATCCTACCACATGTGCCCTGGCTTTCCAGTTAAGACAGGACAGTGTGAAGTGCAATGGAGATGGAGTCCTCCATAGATCTGTTTATTCTTTTTTGCATACTGGTGTGGGCCAAATGTAGCCGGAATAATGGTTTTAATGTGGGACAAACCCAGCCTCTCAAAACAGTTCATGACTGTGGTGATGAGTGCTACCAGGCGAGAGACATTAGAGCTTGTGATGGCTGCTTTTTTGAAACTGGGAAAATGAGGGGTGCTCTCAGGCACCAGGGAACAACAGTTTGGAATGGCGAGATATTAAAGGTATTAGTACGTATCTCTGCCAGTCTTTCAGCACACGTCCAGGGTTGCCATCTGGGCCTGCCAATTTCCGAGCATTAACTCTGCTCAGCCCACCCCTCACATCTTGTGTGTTGAATGTGAGTGCCTGGTCAGCTGCTATAGATGGGGCTCTTGGTAGAGCTCTGTTCTCATCATCAAAACGAGCAGTAATGTGTTTGAGCTCACTGGCCAGTGAGATATTACTGTTGGGTAGATGGTAATGGTTGCTTTTGTAGTCTGTAATTGCTTGAATGCCTTGCCAAATGCGTCTGGTATCTGTATCTTTCCTCGGTCTGCTTTTTTTTTCAGTCTTGCCTATCCGGAAACCTATTTTCATACTGGTAAAGTCCTGTTCCATACATAGCCCACTATGCAAATGTGTTCCAGTTTGTGTGCTCAATGTGGCCAGATTGTCCCATGTGAGGTTGCCCTATATGCATCCTTGATATTAAAGTAGACATAATAGATTATGCTTCTTCCTCTAGTTGGACAGTGTACGCTCTAATACAACTTTGAAAGTACAGATTTGAGCTTGGCCTGGTTGAATTCTGTAGTCCAAATGTAGGCCACAAATTCAGCTGTTCACATTTAGGTTTCTACCACTGGTGTAGCTTTAGCCTGCGGTGGTATGTATACAAGAAAAAGAAGAACAGCTATGAAATCCTGCAGTAGCTAGAAAGGTATGCATTTAAGCAGAAGGCATTTCAAATTCATAGAGCAATGAGTCTCAGGGTGCATTTATACTAATTCATTTTACATGATCTTGGCCAAAGCAGAAAAGCATTGTCACATATTGTCATTATTTCAGTTTGATAGGTGTTTGTGTATTCTTAATGTTGAACCAAAATGTGTAAACAAAATTCACGTGAATATGGCCACATACCGATTCAACATACTTTACTATGTAATTTTTTTCTACTGAACTTGCTGAACTTTAATAATTTCCCCAAAAATGCTTTATGCTGAGCTAAATATGCTCATATGATTTCTCAATATATTCTGGTATCTTTACCAGCTGATATCTCACAACAAGCTCCTAAAATTTGCAAACCAGTCTACAAAGCTCCAGGACCCCCTTCTGTTTTGTCCACAAAATGAAACATGGGTTAGGATGTAGCAATGTGCAATGGTAAACATATCTCCAATAACTGTAACCAGGTAGCTTGAGTGTTCTGTCTTTAAAATTAGTTTTAAAATTAGTATTTTTTTCAAACACAGAGTTAATTTGAAGCTGTGTTCTAGCAGTGTTTACACTTGTTTAAATGAACAGCACAATCGCACCAGTGTTTGTTTTAATCAAACACATCATCTGTCTCCGTGACATTACTGTGCCAGTCATTATGAATGTAAACACACTGACACTGCTCTTACACCTTTGTTTGTTTGTTTTTTCGACTAGCTCAAAATCTGTATCAAGGATGATGGGATTCAGCCAGACTTCCATAAAGATCAGAGCACAACTGTCCTCAATTGGCTTCTCAGTATTGTTCATTTTGCTCAGATACAAATTGGCTAGAGAGGGAGTGTTTATATAAACTGATCTTTAGCCTGGCCTCCCCTCCCATTTGGCATATAGGAAGGTGTAATCCATTTTTTTGCTTAATTCTTAAACATATGAGCTTTAGAGGCTTATAATGGTATAAAATAAGTTACAACGTACTAGCCCTGTCTCGTTCATATAGAGAATGTATGGACAGTGTATTGAAAAAGGGGATAAACCATGAGAAATTACCTGCATTCCTTCATCACTCTCTTTGTGGACATACCATGCCTCGCTATGGCTTATTTTATACCCACCTTATTATTTTAGCACAGTCATATAGGAACTTTATTTTTGGAATTAAATCTCCAGGAAGATTTTCTGCTAATTGTGACAGCAGAAAGTAAGAAGCAGAAAAGAAAAGCTATTTTTATCGCATTTAGCACAATTGACGTCTGACGCTATTAAAAGCGAAGAAGTGATTTCCTGTCTTCTTCTTTTCAAGTCCATTAAAACTCACTAATGAATTGTTTTGAAAAGCATTTATGTTATTAATTAATCATGGTGGAACTGAATTTTCAGTACTGTATCCTGGTAAGTTGTTAATTACCTGCACTTTACATTTAATGTCAAATACTGTATGTCTCCAGTCAGTCAGACTAAAATCCAAATGGTATATCCAACTTAATATGTCCACACTGGTCCATGTTTCTTGTTTTGTTTTCAGTTTTCATTGTAAAAGATGGTTGATACATCAAAGGTCACAATTTGACTTTATTTCTTTAGATTTGTGTAAACTAAAGACAGAGTACAACAATTTGCCACAAAAGGTTTTGCACAGTTTTGCCACTCCTTTTGTCGTGGTAATTTAAGGGGCATGACATTTAAAATAACATGCGATTTCTCAGGTGGCATGGTGGCTCGGTAGATAACACTGTCTCAATGAGTCTGCATGTCCTCCCTGTGTTTGTGTGGGTTTTTCTCTGGGGACTCTGGTTTCCTTCCACAGTCCGAAGACATTGTTAAGGCAGGTTAAGGTGTCTAACTGGTGTCTTTAAAAGTGCTCCTAGTGTATGAGTGAGTGAGTGTACCCTACGGTGGTATGTTGACCTGTCTAGGGTTGTTCCTGCCTTGTACCCTATTCTGTTGGCTAGGCATTGGCTCTCCTGCAACCCTGTGCAGGATTAAGTGGATAAAAATGTGAATGAATAAATGAATGATTTCTCATATGTTGGATTTACAAAATTTTCTATATAATACCTCTCTTTTACCTTCTCCTAATAAATATTTCTGCTTTTAATACTCTCCAATGTTTCCTCATAAACACAGCATTATTGCAGCCATAACATGGGCACATATCAATTGGATGTGACAATGTAAACTGGTGGGAGTCGATGGTATTATGGTTCATTTTGGATATGTTACAAAAATGTTAGTTTCTTGCATCCACAAGCTTCCTTTATTGGTATTAAGGCCATGCAGAGACCTACCCCATGACGTGCTATGTACAGTGGGTACGGAAAGTATTCAGA
>JAUZSU010162041.1:0-13760 GCA_034780255.1 Parotocinclus maculicauda | reverse complement strand
TTTTGTTGCCAGTGGTTTAGACATTAATGGCTGTGTGTTGAGTTATTTTGAAGGCACAGCAAATTTACACTGTTATACAAGCTGTAGTGTTGTTTTATGAAAAGATATAATAAAATGGTTACAAAAATATGAGGGGTGTACTCACTTTTGTGTCTGATCTGAAACTTTTTTCGCTCAACAACTTCGCTTTCTGAATTTAAAACATTACTAAAAACTCATCTATACTCGCTTAACTTTTCCTCTTCCTCCCCTTGAGGTTTTGTGTAATGTTATATTTGTATATGTAACTTATTTCCTGTGAAACGACCTTAAGTTCTGTGAAAGGTGCTATAGAAGTTTATTATCATTATTATTCAGCAATTCCATGCTTAAAGCACTTACCCATCCCTGCCTTTACTGACAATCTTGACCTCAAAGTAGTAAATGCCACAGGCTGCGGGGATTGGGTGGGTGGCTCGCACGGATGCAGCATCTTTGTGGTTCTTGCCATGGCCTGCAAATGCAGCAAAAGAAAATTAAGAGTCACAGAATCAAATAATTTATTTGTGTTGTGCAGGAGTTATGTAATTCCACTGCAACATTGACAGCAGTGATATAAAAACATAAACAGTAACTGCCATTAGGAGAATTAAGAACAGCAAAAGGTTTTAAATACTTAAAAATAAACAATGTCATGATGGTAGAATGTTGTAATGCTGGAAACGGTAACATGTGGTCACGGTTGTAAATGGCCACACGCTCACTGAATAAACTCTCAGCATCTCTTTGTTTTTAGTCAGTCAGATTCCCAGTTTATGAGCTTTAGATTGTAATGCAGGAATCAGTTTCATAATACTAATTATCTCAAGATGGCTTTAATCAAACAATTACATTATGGCTTTGTATTGAGAAGAAATTGTTAATTGTTACTGAGAATGTAACGATAGTATAATACCTACTATGGGTTACAATGTTTAGTTTATTTATCTGAAATAGTTTTTTTTCTACCCAGTAACGTATGTATGTTTGTATGTGCGTGTCCGGATCTCACCACTGATCTTTAATTGTTAATCCTTTGTTTCTTTTTTTCCACATCCTAGGCATCTGTTATTGTTTTTATGTGTAATAACCTTTATGACCTATAGTCTGTGCTTGTTTTGGGCATTGTACAAAGTTAATAAAAAAATATGCATCACAAAAGAAGAAAAAAAAAAGATGCCTTTAATCGAGTTGGAGATGAATCAGTCTCTCTCAACCACCTTAAAGTTCTCACATTTACAACCAGCATATGAAGCTCTGAGGTGAGTCTCATACTGATGCTCCATTTCACTGCACATTGAAACTGGTGCCAACCTCGAGTTACACGCTCATGAGTTTTTTTGGTCCACACCTAATGGTCACGCTCATTGGTTATAGATAAAATGTCAAAAAACTGGAATTTCCCACAAAGCAATGTACAAGCAGTTCTGTAAGATAATGCATGAAATGTATCAAAAAGCAATGCAAGACTTAGTGAGTTTGCAGTACACAGCACACAAACTCCATTTAGTGATATATGAAGGTATGTTCCCACACTGTAGCACCAAAGTACAAACAATCAATCTAAGTAGTTTTAAAAAAGAATAATAAATTATCCATTGGATGGTTGGACATCAAAAGTTTGGAATTGCCCATTACTATTTGGAATTGCTCATGATCAATGCACCCCTAGTATTTATCATGTAGTGCAGAAAAGCAAACCAAAAACACTAAAAACCTAGAAATAGGCTCATATAATTTCATAATTCAACATGTGCACCAGTTTTTTTGCTATGCAGGGTACAATATAAGATTTAAAAAAAACACATATATTTGCATGCATACATAGACACACACACAAGCACACATGCTTCAAATACTTTACCATTGAACAGCTAAAGTCTTACTTTTATTTTTATAAGGTTTTAGTTTTATATACGCATGTTAAAATACTGTAACATATTAAAGAAACATCACAAAAACATCACAAACACATAAAAACCCCTAATAAATCAGATATATGACTCTAGATATAGAGTGTTTTTAGTGCTCTCATGGCAAGGCTTGCAGCATGAAAGCTGATTTAGGATCTATTTTTACCGTTAGTCATGACCTCATAACCATGATAAAGACTGCATGGACAATGAGCATGCAAGCTTAGATGATCTCTGTCAACTTTTCGCTAAGCTTAGCTGGAGAAGTTGATCACATAGGTTGAGGGAATAAAGGCATGCGTGATAGAGAGGCCCTCAAAATTGAAATATGACACAACCATTCATTCGATAACAGTATATCAAAGAAACAGTATTAAGAACCACTAATCATTCTTAATCCATAACCCAATAACAAGAACAACATAATGTATGTAGAATAGGACTACTGATACAAATGATATCGCCATAGGTCTAGCCATTTTACAGAAACTAATCTTTCATGTAATTCTGAACGCCATCATTTTATACCATAACCAAGTACAAATTACAAATCCAAATCAGAAAAAGTTGGGGTATGGGCCAATTAGGATCTGTGAGGAGCAGGTTATATCCAGTTTGCCAATAAATCAATGAGAAAATTATTGAAATGTTTAAAAAACATTCCTCAAAAAAAGACTGGAAGGGATTTCTCTTTCTACAGTACATAATATCATTAAACATCAACTGAAGACCTGTGAAATCCGATCCCTCAGATGGCACTGCATCGACACATTCATCAATAGCTGAGATAACAACATGGCCAAGAAATTATTATACTTTTGACAGAGATACATTCACAAACGCCATTTAAAAACGTTCCTGTGCAAAGAATAAACCTTCTGTTAACCATGACTTCTTTGGCTTGGCAGTATCTGTGATGTACCATCAACTTTTTTTGGAATTGGTTGCATATTAACAAATGAAATAAAGTTGATTAGACAATTTTTTTGTCTATGTGCATTTTCCATATTGACCCAATTTCTAAAATTGTAAAATATTAAGTCTGTTTATTGCATGGGAATATACCAAATTAACTGGCCTATTAGTTACCTTCACTAAAATGCCAGTAACATTAAGAAGAGATTACAATTATGTTTGGAAAAAGAGAATGTGCTCCTTCTATCCTTGCTAGCAAGTAAGCTTACAAAATGCTACTACTGCCAATACTACAAATGCTAATGATGGGCTCAGGCACGATTAGAAATCACACTCTGAACTCATCATACCATGCTCTGGCATTGTACAGTGCGATCACACCAATCAAACGAATCCACCCTTTGGTGGTGTGGATTTTTATTTTTTATTTATCATTTAATTTACTCAACATTAAAGTAAGGACAATAAACGTTCTTAAACAGGCTTGTGCATGCATGCACCTCCTTAGTTTTGCTCAAGAAGTTTATTAATTACGTTTGAAATGCACACATTTATCAGTTCCATTCCTGGCCAATTTCATAAAATGTACCCTAATTTAATATTCAGTACTGAAGCTTATAAATCATATACCGAACATCATCACCTTGGTTCCAGGAGAAAAAAGAATCAAATGTTTTTAAATACTTCAAAATGTCAGAGTACTGCTGATGGTAGAGGATTATGTTGTCGTTGTTTTTAGTCCTAACTAAGAGCAGGGTGTTGTAATGTTGTAAACGAAGTTTTCATCTTCTCATAAATGACCCCACACTCACTAAATGTTCTCTCAGAATCGATTTGTTTTTAGACAGTCAGAATCCAAGTTTATGAGCTTTAAACTGTAATGCAGGAATCAGTTTCTCTGCTTCTCTTCTCGGCATATAATTTAGATTTTTTTCTAAATTTACATTTACATTTATGGCATTTAGCAGATGCCCTTATCCAGAGTGACTTACAACTTATACAGACTTACCATTTAAGCAGTTGTGGTTTAAGGGCCTTGCTCAAGGGCCCAACTGTGGCAGCTTGGCAGAGATGGGATTTAAACCCTGGACCTTCTGGTCCAGAGTCCAGTACCTTAACTACTAGGCTACACCCACATTAGGGACGCCCTGCACAGTAGACTTGGTGTGCCATTTTTTTCACACTATTAAATTTGTGATCTTTATACATTTGTAAAGGTCTAGTCCTATAGTTCAATTCACAATTATTGTCACCTCTGGTAAGGAGTTAAAGGGGTTATGAGAAATATAATTAATCTGAAAAACAGCTTTGTCATTAAATAAATATTTTTAACAAAGCCACATGTGCTGCAGTTATTTAAGTGCCTGTCTATAATACTTTAAAATCCCCCACTGCCATTAAAACAACACTTAGTCTTCTCACATTACATCTTACAAGGTCAGAGAATACAGAAAAGGGAATGTGAGACCATTCCACTTTACTCTCTCCAGGTTGTCCAGAGTCCCAGGTCCTTTGTGTTTTCTTTTTGTTGATCCAGACATGTTATGCATCACTGTGCTTGGTGACCCATTTTGAGTTTCTTGGCAGAGGCAAACAATTTTTAATTTAAAATGTCCTGGTATTTTATGGAGTCTAGTTCCCTTTCTAGGTTTTCAGGGTCTTTAGTGAAAGAAGAACCCACAACGTCACATATCCTTCACCAGACTTAATATTGGGGATCAAATTTGTTTTAGTGTAGTCTAGGATTATGCGATATGATATTGTGAAATATTAGAGTTTGTCAATAATAGGCCATCACAAGATGGTTGAGTAGTGCTGAAATTCAGTCTAATGCAGTTCTTTGCTCATGCAAGCAACGTCTCAAGTTGTCTTTTTCTGCCATCTATATGCCTTCTATATGGTCCTTAAAAGGGACATGCTAGTGCATTTTATGCCTTGGATTTCTTCCCCTCCTCATTGCCAAAATTCTGCTATTCTTTTTTTTTTTTTTAATGCTATATATTAAATTTGGAGATTAGGGTTTTTTGTACCTTTTGTAAAATGGTATTAAAAATCAACATGACAAAGAATTGTGATAAAATCATGATCATAATCCTGCAAAAAAAATCATTTTAGTGTGTGTGTGTGTGTGTATATATATATATAGATAGATAGATAGATAGATAGATAGATATATGGCCAACAATTGAATTAGTTGTAGTAGTCGCATTATATAAGAGAGTCTGCCAAATGGATAAAAGTTAATGAAAAAGTAAAATGTAAATGTAATACAGAACCATGTTGAATTCTTCATAAGCTGCAGGAAAGAAGCTTCTTAGACTCAATACCATCCACACTGTGCAGTACTGAATGTAGTTTATGTACTGTGTTGTACTGCGATGCCCTTGAGCAAGGGATTTATGGAGACTATCAATTTGATAGCTGGCTATTGACCCTTTATTTGTCTACGGTTTGCCTGAACAATTCTTGCTTTTTTTTCTTCTATTCTGGAGAATGCAAGACTGTAGAGCCACAGATGTCATGCCAGTTAAGTCACATCTTATGATCTCAATCGAAATTGTTAATTGTTGCCTGGAATTAATAGATTGTGTAGGAGCAGAAATGTCAATTGTAAATTATAAGTGGTTTGGTTTTTGATTGTCTCTCAGTTCATATTGGATAAAATTGCTTATTTTTGTGGCAAACATTCCAGGGGTTTAATTGGTAAACAATAGGAAGAAAGTCTATGGCTATAGTTACTGTGTTAATTAATAGTTGCTTTGATTCATGTATTGACTCTGTGTGTAGCCCCCCAAGTATGTACATCATAGATCACCCATATCCTGATACTTTTGTCATCCCCTGTGTGTGACTTATCCTGTTTTCTTTACTAGTGAATCTTTAATGGGTGTGCTAGAGAAAAAAACATTAAGGACCATTCCTGTTCATTTCTGAATGTTTTAAGTCAGGTTGAAATGGATGTCCGTGCATTCGTTTCTTGGCCTGGGTCAGAAATGTATTCACAAAAATCATTCCTTTGTTGCTCCCTTCTTGAGTGTTTAGGGTTGAATTGTATTCTTGTTGCAATTAAACACACTAGGATATGATTAACAATGGCCACCCCATGCAAGCATTCTCACTCCAGGTTTTTTTTGGCTTGCACCAAAGTGTGATTGCTGTGGTGAACTGTGATTTGAGCCAGACCAAATACTTCAAGTGAGCACATTTACATGCACACTTACAAGCTATTCATTATTTTTTACGATTATTCAAGTAGGTGTGTTTTGTTACCCGTGTGCAATAATATCTGAATTTAAAAGGGAGCCTTTCAAGAAATATCTTCAGTTTGATTGTCCATGCATTCTGTTTTGCCTGGTTATATCAGCTTGTTCAAACCTATATTTCTGGATGTAATTTCTAAATTGTCTGCAATGTTTTGGGTTTGACCTTCTACAGTTGCTATATACTGAGAGTCCATCTGCTCATTTCGGACGTGCGGTCTGTTTATTATGTTTATGCCCTGCACGCAACCATTGATCAAACTGCTTCTGAGTCATTACACTTGGTTGTGTAAAGCACCACTGCAAATGCTGAAGACAGGGCAGGAGAATGCTTGATGCGAGTACAGCATAGCTCCTGAATACTTTCATGCCTACTTGATTAGTAATCTGCTACTACTGGGAAAATTTCATTCAGCAGGAAAGTAAACCTGGGCACATCAGGAGGACTGGAGTGTCTAGTGAAATGTTAGATTTTTTTTAATGGCAACTTTTTATAGTCATGGAAAATAAGGTATGCATTAAGTGGTTAAGAAAGTCCTGGGTTCAATCCCAGGGTGGAGCGGCCCGAGTGTCCGATGTCCGTGTGGGTTTACTCCAGGCACTCCAGCTTCCTCCCACAGTCCAAAGACATGCGTATTAATGTGACATGGGTGAATTGATTGCCTTAATTTATTGTGTATAGATGTAACCTTGTGTGTGTCGCTGAAATGGCCGCTGATAGTGACGTTGAATAAACCCATTAAACTGTTTGTTTAGATCACCTGCTAAAGTTACAAGCTGAGAGTCAGATTGTGATAGAAAAGTAATTTTATTGGCTGATTAAATGTCACACAGCGTGTATTTGACAATGTGCCAATTTTTGCACGCTGTTTTATGTAATATCTTATATATCTGTTATTATTTAATTAGTTTCTGTTATTTAAACTATTCCTCCAAACTTTCTTGGCTAACTAAATTAAGTCTTAGTTCTCCCAAGGTTTTTTTCTATTGTTAAGAATTTTTTTTTTTTTCTCTTGCCAGTTTGGGATTGGGTCTAGAAAACTCTCTTTTTCTGTAAAGCTGTTTTGAAACAATGCTCTATTGTAAAATAATAATAATAAATACAAAAATTAAGACCAAATGGTAAGAGAAAGGTAATCCAGCCCAATGCTAGTGACTGGCGAGCGTATACAAGTTAAGTAGATGTAATTTGAAGTGTTTAAGTTTCAGCAGCCATAAATGTGATAATGCGTTGCAGTTATAGTTAGTGGGCGAGCATATCAGAGCAACAGCGTATCAGGGACCTGTTTTTATTGTCTTTCTTTGTTTTTCCAAATCTCTTAAAAGCTACTAAATAGGCTGCTACAAAAATCCTGGTGTTGTATGGTGTTTATGTCTAATTATTTGGCTAATGATAAAGCTCAATTTAAAAAGCACTACAGAAGTAAACAGCTTGACTACAGGCAGCTGCGTTACCTCTTGAAAAAATCTAATTACTTATTGACTTGCACACCCAGAGAAGTCTTCCTGTGCATTGAAAGGATGCTCAAGGACCAGGGTTAAGAAACTGCTCCTGTTCCAATCTAGTATTACTCTGATCTATGATAAGCTGAAATTGAATAGAAGTCAGAGATTGCAAGAGGGTTTAATCTTTACTTTTCACAGTATCATTGAATACTTTCCTTGTTCCTTGGTACTTATCATGTCTGCTAACAGTTATTTTGAATGCTTTTCCATCATTTTTATACAGTACTGTGAAAAGACTTGGGACACCATTAGATTTGTTGTAAACAACCTGAAAATACAGAATTATCGAGCCCTTCTTCTGAAACCAAGCCATGGCCTGTCTCCTAAGTTTCAGCTTTGTCACTGACTGCATGACATCTCCACCTAAGATCTTCTGGTAGTTATCTAAATCCATGGTACCTTGCACCACGGTGGACATTCCCTGTACCTGAGGAAGCAAAACAGCCCCAGAGCATGACTGACCCACTGCCATGCTTCACAGTAGGCAAGGTACTTTTTTTGTTGTTTTTTTTGTATTTTTTTTTGTATATGTATTCCTTATCCATACATATCGTTAAGCAGTAGGCCTGAAGAGTTCTAATTTGGCCTCGTCGCTCCAGAGAACACCATTCCAAAACCTTAGTAGTTTGTCCGCATGATTTTTTTTGCCATACTGAAGTCGACTCTTCTTCTGCGTTGGAGTCAGAAGGGGTGTGTGCCTGGGAGTTCTGGCACGGAGTTCATCATGATGATGTCTGGGCTGTAACCGGAGTACCTCCCTCTGACAAATCCTGTTGCAGTTCCTCAGCTGTCAGCCAGGGATTTTTTCTCCACCTGTCCAGCATCCTCTTTCTGCCACGCCCAAGTAGCGTTCCACTTGTGAATTATGCTTCCAATTGCGTCTCTTGAAATGTTTAATGTCTTTGTTGTTTTTTTTATAGCCGTGTCCTTGCTTATGAAGAGAACTTACCTCCTCTGTTTGCTTCTTTGACCATTCCCTGGACTTCACTACGTTGCAAAGACACCATTAACTGTCTAGAAAGGGCTAAGTGTCTCAGTCCTTTTAAACCTGCTTAATTGTTGCTCGTTACGGTTGTGTTCACATCTACAGATGCTTTCAACGCCTGATTGAAACCTCTGTTCTTTAGTGAGAGTGGTCATCTTTAAGGGGTTGAACAATTTTGTCTGAGGAAATCACAAAAAGGACCACAAAAAATTATATATATATATATATATATATATATAAAATAAAAGGTCTAATAGGGGGCTAAGACCTTTTGATATGTAGTCTTTGCACCATAGTGCTTTCACTTTAAACTGAACTGACTTCTGTTAGGTATTGCCCGCTCATTTATGTTCCATCTCCATCACAATAAAGGCGTTTAACAACCTGTTTTGCCTTGTTAGTTTCAAAGATTAATTGAGCTACATAAAATCTGTGTGCAGATTTCAGCTTCGTGGCAACTGTGGAACTGAGAACGGTTGTTTTCTTTCTTGCAGTTAGCTAAAAACAACACGGAAACAAAAACATCTCCCTCTTTCCCAGAAGCAAACAATACTCATAAAGTTTGTACTAAACTGGTCTGGTGCACCAGAGACTAGATTTTCTGAAATGCTGTGTTCTTCTTTTGTCTGTGACAGATTGATTTTTTTGTTTGTTTGTTTGTTTAAACTATGCACAATCCCACCGTGTCTATAAGGTGCAGCCTTTGGAGTCAGAACAGAGGTCCCATATGGATAGGGCTTGACGGTTTTACGGACAGATATGCTCACAGTTTAGATTCGGTGCCTTAAAAGCCTTTGATTGTCCAGCTTTCTGTAGAGTTTGGAGTGAGCTAGTGTGAGCCGTAGTATTTGTTGAGATCAGGAGATGGAAATGGCGCTGTGCTTTTAAGGGATTGTCCTATCTCCAGTGCACGCACTCTGCTCTTTGTGTAGCTGATGATGAAATGCCTTCAGAGAGGCTCAGTGCTTCTTTGGGGATCTGTAGAGCTACAGGTCTTATCTTCTAGTGATGATGCTCAGCAAACAGCTAAACCGTTCTCTTCAGTCTTTGAATCCCACCTTTGTGTTGTGGGGAAAAAGCTTTTAGAGTGGATTTTCTAAACTGGCAGTTGTTTTCTTTTTGGTCATCCTATTGCTGCTTCTGTTCTTCTCCTGCTTATGCTATTCTATTCATCCTCTCTTTAGACGTGTAAAATCTGGGTATAAGTTGCAAGCTGCGATTGTGGAACCTGTGGAATATTTTCCCAACTTCTCAGTGCTGGCTCAGCCTGTGTGATTCAGGCACAGATTGCAGCCTGCATTTTGCTAATAACATGTCACAGAGACCGCTACTTTTTAAGCTGAATTTCCTCTGTTGCTTATACCAGTCTGTTCCATTTCTCATGAGTGAAAAATGCAGTGACACAGCCGAGAGCACAGCCACAGGCTTCTGGCCGTGCACTGACCACAATAAATATAATTATTTTCTAATCTTCTCCCTTGTCATTGGACCCAGGGTTGTGGTACAGTTTCTTCATTCCCTGATGTTTCCTGTCTGGTTGTGATGTCAGAGACTTTAATATATGATGCAGGTTCTGTCCATTGTGACTGCCCAACAGACCATGCCCCGTAATCTTAACAATCTGTAAAATCGAGAAAATTCACCAACTGTTTATTAGCATGTAGTAGTTCTGATTGCAGCTAATATTGTTATATATATATATATATAATTCCAAGCAGTTACCTGAAAGATAAAAAAATAATGCAGGGCTGCATCGTGTAACGACCATTCATTATCAATTTTAAGGGATGACAATAGGAAATAAAAATCTGGTCTTTAACTCTGGATTTTGTGGCTGTAAACAGGCAATCGTCATGGTCGCCTCAGCAGGCAAGCCACCTTACTAGCAAAGGTGGGAGTGGCAGGAAGCCCCGTGTCGATCCCTGTGCCATCAAAAAGGGATTTGGGGAGGTATAAAATTTATTTATATATATATATATATATATATATATATATATATACTATAGGTAGGGGGAGAAACATAGGAGTTCCACTTCCAGCACAGACACACACAATTGTGAACACCATTTAGAGAAGCAGAAAGTCTGTAAACACATCCACAAAGTTAGAACAGTCTCTAGTCCAAATATGAACAAACGAGAAAGTTAGCATACGTACGGTAAAGTAGTTACACTCACATACACACAACACAGCAATAGAGTTAGAACAGACTCCTAGGAAAAGTGAGCATGAGCTAGAGGGCACATGACTGGTAAGGTAGATACAAATGGTGGCTGAGAGAGTGAGAGTGTTGATGGACTTCCTCTCTTAAACTCCCACCTCTAATAATCGGCTGTTGAGGTGACCAGCTGTTTCCGGCCAGAGTTAAACCAAATGTAGTATTTCCTTTTCTAATTTATTGTAATTGTTAAGACCTTAGTCGTTAAAGCGAACGAGGGTTGATCGGATGGTCATTAAACTGCGCATACCTGTATTTAAGTCACATGCCAGTGGTATTTTAGTTGGCGAGAGAGCAGGTGTTAACTAGCAAACCCTGCTCATTACAGAATGGCCATCAGAAAGCAACGGGCTCTAAAATATATGTGCACTACTAAAGCGTAATCATGGCATTAGTACAATAATGGGTCCCCTGAAAACATTTGACCAGTCAGGTTTTTTTTATAGCGGGTGCTTTTTTCTGTAATGTTGGGCTCTGTGTGAATTCCTTTATGCGTGTGTCTTTGAGTGTTTTATCAGAATAATGTCTGTGTTGAAAGCCAGCTGGTGGGAAAGCTGAACGGTGCGGCACTGAGAGCCTATTGATCTTGAGCTGTTTGAAGCTTTAATATCTGATTTACAGCCCCCATTGCTACTCATTTGTCAAATCAGCGTGGCTCTCTGCAGGCTAAAAGATGTCAGGTTAGTTAATCAAAGCCCCCTGGCTCGACTGATGAACTCTCAACTCTGCTTTATCTCCCGTGAAGCTGGTGGAGGGGATAGTGGAGGAGCATTGTACACCTCAACTCCCATCTACAGAACCAGCAGGAGAGGCTCAGGTGAGAGAGCAAGAGAAGGTGATGTATTGAGGAGACGCTCAGTGAAGCAGGATTGCGATATGAGGGAGAGAATGGGGAAGATAGTCATGTTGATGCTGGTGTTCTGCCACCGCTGATAGCCACAGTTTGTTTTGCCTCAGTATCACTATTGTGATAACCACTGATGGGTGGAACCTAGCTCTCACTGGGACTGTAATGCTTTTCTATCTTACTCTTTTTCTCCTTCTCTGAGTGAGATTGAAAGGGCTGGGGAAGTAATTTAAATTTTCCTTATACCATTCCAATTTATGTGGGTGCCTTTTCAGTGCCTTCCAATTGAGATATGGACCAGCGGCTGATATGTAGGAATCAGGAGTGAAGGAGTGCTGTTGGTCTGCTTGCGTTATTGTGTCTGCTCTGTTAAGTGACGGTGCTCAGAACAAAAATCGACTGTCTCTGTGAGTTCCATTAAACTTTAAAAGCTCATTGTGCATCATTGAGAACAAAGAAGGCTTCCTGCATACATCCTTTGTCTTGATTTCCTCCGTCATTCTTTCCCTCCTGCCATCACTTTCCCTTCCTGGTGAGTGTCATGCGCCGCAGAATAAAGGTGCTGCTGGCACCACCGAAGCCCCAGCACACCAGGTGCATATGTGAGATTTTTCAGCTTGATCTCTCCTAATGGTCTCCCTGCCTGAGCAAGCTTTTATTCCGTCCACCCGTTCTCCCACGCCACTTTAGAACACCCTTCATTCACAAACGTTTTTTACTGACGTGCTGCAGTGCTGGTTCAAATAACCAGTAAAGCTTTTGAAAAACCTGCCCACTGATTTACAAGATGTCTCATACCGTTGTTATGCACAGGATGTTTGCGTTGAGTGAGAAATGTGCAAGGATTTTTCCCTTTGGGCTTTAAGAACATCTTTTACCAACTTAATTAAATTCATTAGTCCCTAAAAAGCATAGATGTGTGTTTACAAAAATATGACACCCAGGGAAACCATTTTTAAAAATTATTTGTTATGTATAACTAACTGTGATCATTCTCCATAATCGGAATACCTTTGATGGCTTATTGTTTATCGCACTGGACTTTCCATCAGAAGGTTCAGGGTTCAAATTTTCCCTCTGTCACGTCGAGTCCCTTAATTCACTATTGCTGTGGCAATATAACTTGTCAGTGTCAGTTGCTCTGGATAAGAGCGTCTGCTAATGCAGTAAATGTCATTCATTTATGTTTATGTGACTGAAATGGTTCCATTAGGTTATAAATTAACATAACTTAATTCTAAAAGAGAGGAAGATGTAAAGTACAGTACAATGAAAAACATAAATCTTTTTTGGCTTCTGGGTGATCACTTATACACTCCCTTTCCATACTTGCTTAATTAAGTTAAAAAAATTTGGTGCTGGGCCTAACTGGCCATAGACAGGATGTCAGTCCATCAAAGGGCGCATGCACATGTAAACACTGGGACACTATAGAGATTCCAGTTGGTCTAACACTGGTCTTTGGACTGTGGGAGAAATTTGGAGGCAATTGGTCAAAACATTTCCTGGGTCTCTGGAGCTGTGATCCCACAGTGTCACTGTGCCACCTTTGTCACCCCTAGTGGGCCATATAAATAATAATAAATATTTTCGAATTGGAAAACTATAGCATGCTTCCAGATGTCTGATCAAGTGGTGAAATAACAAGTTTTCTAAAGCAGCAAAAGACTGATGGTCCAGAACACTGACATTGAGCATCTTCTTTATTATTTGTTTAAATTTCACGTCAACTTGTCAGATTCTTGATTCTCATTTGAAATGCATCTCTTGTGTGCTACTCCAACGGGGACATTCCTTTGCTTCTTTGCTTTCGTACCTCATGTTCTTTAGTGTGATGCTGCTGAAGGTTCGTGATTGAACTTGTGATATTGCACAATGCTATCACCATACCTCTAAAATTTGCAAAGATTGCATTACTGATATCAGCTTTCTAAAGCATAAAATACAAAATAATTTTCCCATTGGCAGGCAAAGGTCAAATATACTTAAGTAGCAGTGGCGGATGCTGGTCTTTCAAGGAGGCTCAATTTCGGCCTACATCATAAAATGATTCGCTCATTTCGCTGTCAATCAAAAAGGGATTCAGCCTCAGACAGAT
>JAUZSU010162030.1:0-13760 GCA_034780255.1 Parotocinclus maculicauda | reverse complement strand
TTGCTTCCCGAATAGGAGCAATGCGCGAACTGGTCGCGAGAGGGCGCCAAAGCGCCAGTCGGGCAGACGTGCAGAAAGCACGGTTTTGGGACATCTTTTAAATGGCGAGGCACGGAGGTAGTCCAAACGCCAGGGAGCGAGCGTGGGCTCGAATGTGCATGCAATTAATTAAAAGCCAAACCGGGACACGTCTTATAGTATACTCTAGCCGGGGCATATCTCGAGTCAGCAGCCGACTAGAGTCAGATTCAAGAGAGTGCAAAAGCGCCGGACGCGTATACTTCTAATGCACTATCAGGTAGCGGCTCTAAAGAGTGCAGAGGACGGCGAAACGCCAGAGGGCGAGCGTGAGCTCGAATGCGCACGCAGCGTGAGGGGGGGCGAAGAAATCGCGGAAGTGGCCGAAGCGCAAAAAAGCGTGATATAAGCTTGGGGCGCGCTTGTAGCACAAGTGTGAATAACACAAAAATACAAAACTAAACTCAGGTGCGCGAGGAGCGCGAACGCGAATAGATTGCGAGAGGCGCCAAAGCTCCAGAGGGCAAGCGTGAGCTCGAAAGCAAAGAAGCCAGACCAGGGCATGTCCTATTCAGAACGAACTCCCGGCTGGAGTGAGGCTAGGTAGGTGCCGACGACTGAAGAGCGCAAGCTCAAAACGTGCGAGGAGCGCACGAATATGGGACTGGGAAAACCCTCAAAGTGCCCCTAACAAACCAAATACCTTGGCGGTTACCCGCCCATACCAGTCCTTCGGCACTAAAAGCCCCTGAAACTTTACCACTATCTCTCGGGAATGCGGAAGGGCGCAAGGGCGCCGGTGGTCAGGCGCGAACCGAACGGAGATGGAATCCCGACAGAATAACGATGACCTGGCCCCGAACAGCGCTAACACCACGCTTTTATAGGACGTGAAGCAGCTGTTTGGGATCAGGACATAATCAGGATAATGGATATAAGGCTACCTCACCTATAACTGTGTAATGGCGACCGGGCGAGGACGGCCGAACGCTCCGGGGGAAGGTAGGAACCCTAACAGTATTGTAGTACTTTATAAAGGTGTGATAAAGTAATCTCTTGCCCATGTGGTTCTATCAGCTATTGATTATTGACATGTCTTGATGCAACATCTGAGGGATTGGAGATCATGCCTATTCCATTTAAACACTGAAATTCTTCCAGATTCCTTGAATTGTCTAATTATATTATGCTCTTTACAGGGAGAAATATCCAAATTTCTTCTAATATTTATTTGAGGAGCACTGTTTTTAATTTTTAATTTAAATACAATTAAAAAGAAATTCACACATTCATTGATAAACTGGAGATTCTCTGCCCATCCTTGTTTCTCAAAGACTTTTAGTGGATACTGATTTTGTACCAAATCATGATTATAATCACCTGGTGACATCACATGATTTAGGTTTTGAATTCATTACTAGCTCCCATCATAACATTTGGAATGTGTTACAGTCATGTGTTACTGAAATGCTGGAATGGATGATTATTAACAAAATGAATAAAGATGACCAGAAAAAAAACATGAAATATTTTGGGTTCATACTGTCTGCAAATGATACAAAAGTCAAAGTAAAGGCAAGGAACGTTGCATTCCTTATTTCTTTGCAAACGTTTCCTACTGAAAAAAAGAAAAACAAACCAGCATGATGCTGGACTTGGTGGTGACCAGCGTTTGTTGTGTTTTGAACATGTTTTTGCTGGGGATTCTGGTGACCACCACATGCTGGTATTTGCTGGGGATTCTGGTGACCACCACAAGCTGGTATTTGCTGGGGATTCTGGTGACCACCACAAGCTGGTATTTGCTGGGGATTCTGGTGATCACCACAAGCTGGTATTTGCTGGGGATTCTGGTGACCACCACAAGCTGGTATTTGCTGGGGATTCTGGTGACCACCACATGCTGGTCTTTGCTGGGGATTCTGGTCTTTGCTGGGGATGCTGGTGACCACCACATGCTGGTCTTTGCTGGGGATGCTGGTGACCAGCACATGCTGGTCTTTGCTGGTTTTTGGATGGCCGTGATCAGCACATGCTGGTCTTTTCTGGGTATGCTCGTGACTAGCACATGCTGGTTGAACAACAAAACCAGCAAGATCATACTGGTCAACCAGCAAAACCATCACTACACCATCTTAAACCAGCATGGATTTGATGCTGGTCAATGCTTGTTTTTTCAGCAGGGTTCTGACTTGGACTTGTACAAGGGGTGCCCAAACATTTGCACAAAATTTCTCATTCCCTTGGGTACTTAAACGTTAGACTTTTAAGCTAATTACATAAAAACGCTGCCATGCTATCATACCTGTACTCCAGTGAAGCGACAACAAGCTTAACTAGCTTGCAAGCTTGCTCAGGAGTAAAACTATACTGTAACAATGCCAGATCTTTTGGTAAAGCCTTATTTAGCTACAATAAAAACAAAACATAGGATTTGACAAAGGTTCAACAAACTTTGGTAAAGCTTAGCTTATAAGGGCACCTGCTAAATGATGCCGTGTAAAATGTGCCTTTTGTTAGCGAATTACAAATTAATCTACAAAAATAATGATGAACTGTCGCAACTGTAGCATTATTAGTACACACACTGTTTAGTGTACATGCTAGCTAGATTATTAGCCTCCATCATTAGCCTCAGTGATGTGCTGCTTAGCATCCATGATTTTCCAGTAACCTAGCAACAGTGTTCTATTCACAGTTTATATAATGTGTGAAATGTATATTTTGCATATTCACATCTAATATGATTAAAACAGCACTGCTAATGTCCAGAGAGCAGTTTTGTGTAAACCCGTAACAGCTCGAGCAGACTGGATAAAAATAAAGATCATTCATGTGCAAATCTCATTAGCCATGTGTTATTGACTGAAACTGGCAGCAGGGAATAATAGGTGAGGCTGTATTGATTTTACCTCCTGCCTCATCCTCTCTCTTCACTTGGTCCTCCACATGGCGTCCAGATTGACTGAATGCCACCTGCTGATTCACGCCATCTTTGCCAACCTTTGCCTATTCCGTTCTCTCTGGTTTCTCTTCGGGAGAAACCATAGATCATTAGACATTTCCATTTTTAATAAAGCACTAGGAATGAACCAGTGGTATTGTATATATTTATTATTGTTAATTGTATAATAGTTATTACATCATTATTAATTGCTTTTTTGTACCAAGTTTTTAAGGTTCTAGTTTTTGTTAGCGTTTTAACACATTTTATTAATACTTTGGTTTCATTTTTACATAGTTCACAGTTTTAGTTGTCATTTCTAAATACACGCATTAACGTATCATATGTGGGTAACAGGATGGCTCGGTTGGTAGGACTACAGCCTCACTGCTTGAAGATCCTGGGTTCGATCCCAGGTGGACTGGTCTGGTTCCTGTCTGTGTGGATAAAGTTAATGAACGAATTGAACACTTACAGTCACTTTATAACGATAAGGGTAGGTTTGGATCTGGAGGTTATGCAGGGAATATAGGCAAAAACGTTTGAGCACTCCTTTTTCAAATGACCTGTTTTGCAGCCTCTCTAGCTTAAATATGACATGTTTTTCAAAACATGAAACTCCAAAGCGACTGATGATGATAAATCATAATTTATCATTTATTACTTAAATCAGCAAACCACTGAATATATTGATAATGTTACCTTGGAACGATCTGTCTACCAAAAAAGTGCCTCTGAAATATTTTCTGTCTTGACAGAAATCAAAATGAAAAACTATTTTTTCCAGTTTCATTTGCGCAATTTGCCTTACAACATTTTAAATAACAAAAAAGATAACAGTTCTGAAAGTTAATAAAAAAAGAGAAATTCGATTATATTTGGGGAATTTAATTCACGACATTCATTGTTGGGATTCAGTCAAGTTTGGTGGATAGTGGCACTAACTAATGCACAGGGTTGATTTTGTGGTATTGGATTATAGTCATTGTTTTGATGAAAAAATAATTCATAATAATTAATTCATAATAATTAATAATTATTAATCAATTAATTAATGATAATTACCTGCCCACCTTCATCTGTGTAGCTTGGTTTGTCCCAAAATTTGTTCACACAGCATACATTTTTCTTTCAGTGCTGACCAATTCACAGTAGTTATGGTATATTTTTGGTGGTCTGCTGTACTGGTGCTGTGTACGGATTTCAGTCCAAGAAGTTGTACTGGTTCAAAAATATGGTCTTATCTGACCATGTAACCTTTGCCAGACATAACAAACACAAATAAGACTCAGCATGGAACTTTTTCAGATTTTTACAGGTTAGCTTCGTGTTAAGATGGTTAGAATATACATTTATATATTATGTTTTCTAGGGCAGCTTGATCAATTTTTTAACTGGCAGATCTACTTATGAACAAAAATAAAACTGACTTAGAAGAACTGATAGTCTACTAAAACAAGCATGGCTCATACAGGAGTATTAGAATCTGATTACTGTTGAGCTGCTCAGTTAACATGATGACATTAACAGTCATCTTGTGGACTGCGGAGGTGCAGCAATAAAGGTAGTGATCTATGGACCAGAAGGTCCAAGGTTCAAGTCTCATTACTGCCAAGCTGACCCTGTTGGGCCCTTAATCAAAGCACAACCTACAACTGCTTGGATTGTAACTTGTAGAACCATAATGGCTCTAAGCCATTCTGGATAAAAGCATCTGCTAATAGCTAAATGTAAATGAAAACGTAACCACTGAGGCATTATCGACCGATATTGATATGGCTTGTTCCATGAATACTGATGACTACGCTCAGATCCCACTGGTTATTGGTCTATTAATTGATCTCTATTACAGTTTCATCATGACAGAATGTCGTAAATATTGATCATGTTTTCTATTTACAGCTTGAAATTGGCTGGTCGTGAGGGTACTATAAGTAGATGTGAGGGGTCAAGATTGAACTTAAATAGATCATTTGTTAAGCATAGCCTGAAATCTCTTTGTAGATCAGCCAGGACAACTTTAGAATCCTTAACATCAGCCAGATTATGGTTACGTACGAGCCAGAGGTGAGACAGCTACTCTAAAAATGGACTTGAGATCTTTACATTTGGGATTTTAATAATCCTAGAATCTGTTTTTCTGGTGTGAAGTGTGAGGTGAGCAAACCATTTCATCAAATGTAGCTTTTGAGCTGTACTTTGGTTCGGAGCCAATGCTGAACGCACTAGACATAAGTTTTTACACCTAGATCATGGATCTGGATTAGGGGCCTATCCAGGGCCTATCCAGGGCCCAGGCAAAAATGAGTGTTTACATGCAATTAATAATCTGATAAGTGTAGAAAATCAGATTGTGTCTGTAATCAGATGACGACGTATACATGGGCTTGAGTAATCAGATAGTGGTAAACTTCTGGGTTTACATGGCTCTGAATAATAGGATTTCTATTTTGCAACAGCCAAACTTCTATTTTTAATATTAAGTAATCAAATTCTTCATATTCTTGAGTATACATTGCATTTTAAAGTCTCCGGAAAGTGTCTGACAGCAGTTTAGTAAGTGTAGAGTTTACTTCCAAAAGAATTCCCTCCCTGTTCTGTGTAAATAAGCCCAAAATAATAAATGGACCTGATAACCATAGTTTTTTTTTCAGCGAACACGAGCAGACAAATAGTTTATACATGCTAAGAGAAATCAGATTACTGAAATAAAATCCACCACTCTTTACCGTATTTCTTGATTGGATTTTTAGATCAGAGTATGCTGTACACATGACCAAGTGATTAATCCGTTAATTGTATAACTTTGATAGTGATGGCATTAATAAGTGCATGTAAAGGTACTCTGTGTTGTCCAGCTGGGACTCCAGTCTCTTGCAGGGCCCCATGGCCATAAAACCCAACCATTGCACTGCAAGTAAACCCTGATCCTCCGAGCAATAAGAGCTGCTTCCAGAAATATTCCAAATACAAGACAAAGAGCAGTTTCAGGATACAAGAGCTCGGCATGGTGTGTAACTACAGTTCACTGCTGGACACTGATAGACTGCAGTGCTGAAGGTGAGATGTCCGAGCGGACGTCAGGCTTGCCATCTGAGAAGGTCATGTCTTCCTAAACCTTCAATCAGAGCAGTGTGATGAGAGACTTTTCTTTTCGGACAACAGTCCGGCTACCTGTCGAGGAGTAAAGAAGGTCAGTGCTTTAGTGTATAATTCAATATCCTGCAAGAAGGATGGTTATTTTTAGCTCATATTTAATCATATATGCTTTTGCCTTGCTCCCTGTGTTAAGGCAAGGTGACTGTCTAGCCTGCTAATGAGTCGATTTGTTGGTGCAGTGCTGGCAGCGACCTGGGCTAGCTTCCTAATTTCCTCTGTAACTGATGAACAATGCCCCCTCCTTCCACCGACCTGGCCTTTCCACATATTAAACATTCACAGCCTGAGGCTGTAACACAATAGAGGTCTCTTATATGGACAAACACACACACACACACACACACACACACACACACATTATGGACACTACACGATCTTTAACAGTAACAGCCATGTCTTTGAAACCCACAAAGGTGTTCTCTAGCCTCTCTCTGTGTATCTCTCTCACACACACGCACACACACACACACACTAATTCAGTCTGCAGTGCATTCTGCATAGTCTCAGAGGAACTGTTATCTCTAATGGTTTACCAGCAAGAACGGCGAGATTGTACAATCTTGGCTGAAACGAAAATTGTAACTTGAACACACTGAGCCAAGAAGACAAAAATTTGAACTGTCTGTTTGTTGTTTTAATTTGTGCTTTAACTTTGTGTATGAAATAAACATTTTTCTGGATATCAGGAAATTATTCCACATGGTTGACATTTCACTCTTTAGACTTACAATTCCCCCACCCAGCCCTCTGCTACTACTGTCTGGTGCACATTGTTCCCAGGATTTGGCCCAGGCTGGCCAGGATGAAACCATTTGGCATGTTGAAATCAATTGGACTTATCAAACCATGGAATAAAACATGCCAAACCTAATACTGACTGCGTGTCACCTACATTACCTGCTCCACAGTGTCACATGGCAATTCCTGCAACTCCTTTTTGATGCCAATAGAAAACCAAATGTACATACAAAACAGACATGGAGACAGGAGACAAGAAGACAGAACAGCCAGAAGGGGTATTACCCAGGATTGCAGTGTCAATACTGAGGAAAGATCTATATAAAAAGGAAACTATCCCATAGCCTTGGGGCTAGAGCAATAGAGAAAAGTTACATCTGACACATGTCTCTCATCATCCCCCGTTAACAAAGGGGAGACTAGAAGGCGACTAAACGGCATGCAAGCACATGGCCAGAACAAAACAGCTACATCAAAGGATGTAGATTAGCTTCACTTTTCCACCATAATGGATTCATTTCTTTGGTTATGGCTTTTAGAAAAGGGAGTGATGTAACAGTGTGTTGTTGGTGAAACTCTATAGGCATGTACAATCACTTCTAAATGTCAAAAATCACACCATGATTGATCACAACGCCAAGATATGAACAAGATATTAAGGGTGGCAGAAATTGGTTCGGTATTTGTTCTAAGTTACAGAAGTTCTAAGCCAAGACCTTTCCCAATACGATTAATATTTACAAACTTACCATTGCAATCTTTTCTACATCTGTACGTACTGTTATTGGCAAAAAATAGAGCACCCATAGAGAAATGACAAATTGCTGCCTTCATTTATAGTGGTGTCATGTATGAGAAACCTGGACTGCTATGGGCTGGAACAATCTTGCCAAATCCAAGTTCTGTTTTTGAACCAACAACTTTCAATAAGTATACAGGGCACGGGGTGAGCGCCTCAATTCTGCCTTTATTGTGGTTTAATGATCTGGTGAACCATCGCAATAAACAGTTGGCCATTAGTGATACGAGGGACACCAACAACTCAGCGATACATGGCGAGGGTTCTTCAGGAATGTCTCTACCACACTTCCTTGGTTTGGCCATTCGCCAGATTTAACACCAATCGAGCGTCATTTAATTGTACACAATGTGACCAGTCCATGTGATGTAGAGAAAATGGTATTCATCCACCATTAATGCTTTCGGAGGTGAACTGGGGTCTGACTGCTCTTCCGCTTGACAGAGTGTGAAGCACTGTGTGTTGTGACACATTACTCCCTTAACCAAGACTAAACATAGCCATTCTGTCACTTCAGACCAGATTTGATATCCTATATTGCCTGCATGCATTAATGAACTGTCATTAGGTACTCATCATTGAGAAGCAGGAGGCCTGGAGAGGCTTCCACCCAATCATCTGCCACAATGATATAATAGATGTTATCACTAACCTTCTTAGGATCTATGGTGACTTATTTGCACTAAGAGTATATGCCGTGAGTAAGAGCTATTATTTTGACTGGCATAAAAGTTGTGTGTCAACAAGTGGTCAAGGGCTAAGGTGCGACTGTATATTTGTATGGGTTGTTGTTATTTGGTTACCCTAAAAAGTGTGCTCTGTGAAATCTTCTTTCTGTTCAGTCGAAGATCATTTGCTGACTCAGCATTCACTTTCTGGCACGCTCTAAATTTAGCCCGCTCCAGGGCATTTTAAAAAATGTCTCACGCTGCTAAGATGGGCAGAGAGAGGTTGAGGTATGAATACTGAATTTGGCTGGGCTGAATGAACTAATGAAATTCATAAAAGAGCCAAAATATTAGACTCATCTGGTCTGGTATAGAACAGTGTTTAGGTTGGTGATGCATTTTTATATTTTTTTTAATACTCCAATTGTGGTCCTACAACTGAGCGGCAAGCAGAGGGGAACGTGCCCTGGTACAACAAGTAGTCCAGAAACGCCCCTGGTTGAGATGTCTCTTCTCGGGCATGTCTGTGCACTTGTACTTGTGGGGTGAATACATTCATTCCTGATGCCCTGCTTTTGCTTTTCATTAGGCCAGCTCACATAGCCCGCAGTGCAGTGCTATGGGTTATTAATGCCTGACTTGTTCAGAAATCTTGAAAAAAATGAATAAATATTTATTCCAACCACTCTCCAGTCTCCAGAAATGAAATTTCTCTAGTATTTAATTGAAAGCTAACTAATTCTGGTTAACATTAACACAACTCAATAGATTACTGTGTTTAAATCATGCTGGACTAAGAGTGAGAGCTGATTTGGAACAACTGATTCTGCTTGTTAATGGAGAGGCTCTGCACACATAATGGAGATTAATTGGATTACAGTTCTTTACTGGTAAAGAGGCAAATTATTAGTGCTTTTCGTGATGAGAGGAAATCCTATTTCCACATTTACCTGCAATCAACAGATACATAACGTTATGTAATGATTTATGTCGCCTAGTAGCTGTGCACAGTTAGAACAGAAGAACCGCTCTGTACAGCATGTACAAGGAAGCTAATGAAGGTTGCCTTGTGTTTCTTCATTCATTCATTATCTTCCACTTAATCCACACGGGGTCGCGGGCTAGCCGACGCCCACCCGGCAACTCTGGGAGCAAGGGCAGGAACAACCCTAGATGGGACGCCAATTCATCGTAGGGCACATACACACAGAGTCATGCACACAGTCACACACTAAGGGTCACTTTAGAGACACCAATTAACCTAACACGCATGTTTTTATACTGTGGGAGGAAACCGGAGTAAACCCACGCAGACACGGAAATGACATGCAGACTCAACACAAAAAAGGACCCAAGCCGCCCCACCCTGGGATTGAACCCGGGACCTTCTTGCTGTGAGGCAGTGATGCTATATTTGAAAATATCGTCATGTATTTTGTTTTTACAATAATTACTTTTTAATATGCTGATACTGAGTCGTCAGTAACAAAGAGGCTTTTCATTGTCATTCTCCCAATTTTTTTCGCAGCAAGAGTCACTTGGATTTGCTGCAAAGCTTTAGAACCTTTTACCTTGTAAAGTATTATTTAATAAAACAAACATAATGCCCCTTTTTTTGCTACGCAAGCATATGGAGGACAATGGGAAGACAATTAAACATGCTGAGAGGAAGGTTCCATAAAACAATAAAAGTGCAACATGGGGACCTCACCCTCATATTTTTCCTGCTGGCTACTGCTGATTAACTTTTTGATTTAGCAAGATGTGGAGGCTGCATGTGTGGATGAAAGACCTTGAGGTGCAGGTCTGACTCATGCAAGTGGGTTGTAGTGGGCGTCCTCACTTCAAAAACACGATCAATAATACAGTTGGTGATGCACTGTGGGTTGAGCTGACATCTATTCAAAATGTCATCAGTTGGAGTAAGTCAAGGAGACGGCTTGATCGGGACCAAGAGCTGATGGAATCGGTTGTGGAAGCGGACAGCAGATGGCAACCCGTAAAGCCCGAATGATACCATCATCTTTTGAAGCCCACAAAGGGCAAATGACTTAAAGCCCCCTAAATGTGCTCTGAATTACTGCTGAGCCACCCTATACACCCTCCCTATGGGACACGTGCTGGAACAGCCTGTATCACAGCATCTGCTACCACTGAGAAATCAAGAGTCAGAAACAATGCCTCCCTTTACGATTTATAATGCAGGAGGGGCGTCCGTCTCCTCCCCCATGCCCTATACAAATCCTAACACCCATAGAGATCGACCCCCAATTCCAACTGCTCCACAATAAAACCCAATGCCTAGATGTTCTAAAGTTCAAATGTCTTCCTAAAACAAGATCCATATGTTAACAGCTTAAATGCATCTCCATGAGTGTGTAAGCAAGCCTTAATGAGACAGGAGCCAGTCCCTTGATTGTTGGCGCTCTTGGTATAGATGACGTGTTCGGAGTTATTCAACCTTACACTGAATATGTAAAAGAAATCCAATTAAAGTAAAAAAACTCAGCGTGCTCTTAAATCTTTTAAATTAACTTGTCATTTATGAGTTAATGCTTCCCTAGGGTATAAATATGATGTGTCATTCATCTGTAACACAGGCTAAACACAACAGTTAGAGTGAATGCTTCTTTTTTGACGATGACTCCTTGCTGATTGGGAATCAACCAGTTCCTTTATAATCCCTTTAATAATCACGTTTGTGTTCAGATTACTCAGTGAGTCCGTTTTGAAATGCATTCAAACAAACAATACAATTGGTGATCACGGTGGGTGGAGTAGAGTCTGCCACTGAGATTAAGCATCCAGACATCCACCCACATGACCACAAAGAGCACAGACGTTCTGGCTGCAAACGGTAACAATAAGCCCAGCACTTTTATGGGAATTGACGTATGTCATGCTTTGTCTTCCAAGGTTCAGGAGGGCGCTTTGATCACAAAAGAGTGGCCATCTCCCGTATGACAATATGGGATTATTGGGTGTGGTAATTACCATTTTAATCACCAAGAATCATTTGAATGGTAATGCCAGGCCTTCAAACCAAGATCAGTTATGTTCTGAATCCATGTTATCGCTGTATTCTCACTCACTCTCCTTGCCCAGGCTGATACACAAGGCTGTAGCCATGAACCAAAATTAAGGGAGGTGAATGAAAAAGGCCCTGGTGTATTTGTAAGATATTGACCATTTTATGGTTATTTATTACAATAATTACAAATAGTGTATTGTAATGACAATGATAAGGGGTTTATAAAGTACAATAATAACCATATTCACATAAATCGATTCATTGTTATATGAAGAAAAGTGTAGAAACAGTTACCAAGGTTTAACAAAAAAAAAAAGAATGGTCGTATTTAGGCAGCAAGGTGGTGCAGTGATTAGCACTGCCTCCTCACAGCACTGAGATCCCCAGAGGGTCGCCCTCTCTAGGGTTCTTACACCCTGCCCCACTGGCTAGGCAAGAGGTCTTCTACAATTCAGACTAGGGTAAGCGAATAAGACAATGAATGATCGTTTGTATTTAGTATTAAGTTTGTATTAGTACACAACTAGCACTAAGGTCAATATTAAAAAGATACTGCTTATAAAAATTAGGGGATACTTCAAAATTAAATATTCCATAATTAAATATACCCTCATTTTTGTGAGTAGTGTATTATCAGTACAATGCTGACAAGAAGTACTGTTGTTGCTGTTGCTCACAGAAATTAGGGGATATTTCAAACTGAATATGAAGCAATTAAAAAAAAAGCATTTGATTTAAAAAGATTATCAGAAAAGCAAATTAAAAGTCAAACAGAGTAGTTTGATTATGCAAATGAGATGCAAACTCAATTATGGTGATTGAGAAACAAGTGATATATTCATGAGGGTGAACAGAAACGTGTTAATCTGGACGATTGTGTCATAAATTGACTGGTCAGTAGGGTGTATGATCACCCAGGAGTGCCAAAACACACTGACAGTAATGGGACATGGACAGGATCAGATTGTCCAGCAGTTTTTCTGGGATCCTTGTCATATTTATTTTGAAATATCCCCTAAAATTATGAGCAGTGTATGTATGTGTATATATTACACTGTTCACAAAAATTAGGGGATATTTTATTTTCATTTTTACCAAAGACTTGTTTCTTCTTTATACCAGTGCTTTATATGAGACCTTGTGACAAAATGACAAAAATAAATACTGACATTACCTTCTCATGTGAGTGAAATCTGTTATAAAAACACGGTCTCGATATGGTTTCATAACTGAAGGGTTGCCAGATCCCGCAAGAGACCAGCCAAAAAGAAGCAAACTGAGCAAATTATTTTAAAATACACACCTGTCAACCATGGAACACTGACGGATCTTAATATGCTTTCCCCCAAAAAATTACTCTAAAAGAAAAGAAAAGAAATATCCTGTAATGAAATATCCACTGAATTTTGTGAGCAGTGTATTATGCAACGCTATGTCAGTAGTCAAGGCAGATTGTAAAAGAATAGGTATTTCACACTTCCTGGCTGAGTTTTGCTTATTTTAATGGCGAATGACCAAGATGTCCATAGCACATGAAACGACTAGGGATCACATCCTACATGATCTTCTCCTGAACCAAACCGAACGCTCCCAAAACAGGAGTCGGCATTACCTAGGAAACCCAGAGCAAACACAGAGGAACAACAGCTTACTGATGTAGTTTGCGCTGAAAGCAAAAAAAAAGAAGACAAACGGCAAGTTTGTTCAGGTTTTACTGAGCCTACATGCCATGGAAGAGCTACAACGTGATTTTCAGTGTTCCTACTGGCAGTGCAAAAAAAATGCCCTGGGAAAAAACTTTGGGGATACTTCAAAGTCAAATATCCCATAACAAATATCCCCTAATTTTGGTGAGCCATGCATTTCTCAGGGGAGCCCTGTAGGGGGTAGGTCCTCCCAAATTAGTCCCTAGAACTGTTTGGTGCCAATGCGGTATACTGCGTTAATTAAGCCTGTGGGAACTTAAAAAGCGGCACATGCTGTTTCACTGAACTCACAACCTGCGAGCTGAAGGTCAGCAAATTGTACTGAATAGTAATCAGGCCTGAGGAAGAAAAAAACTATACAGGAATTAATCAATGTGGTACCGGTGCTTAAAATAAACCATGCCTAATTAGTTTTTGAGCTTAAAGAAGCTGTAATGACAGTTTTCCAAATTGTAGTTGATCGGGATTGACTTGTTTTGTTTTTTACATAATATTGTAATGATACTGACAGAAGAATTCATGGTCTGGCCCCACATTATCTGAGTGAACTTTTAGAATCTTACAAACCAGCTCATCTACGTTGTTCACAGGGTGCAGGACTTCTTTCAGTACCTAGAATTAAAAAAGTAACAGCAGGGGGAAAAGCTTTCTCATACTTGGCCCCCCAGCTATGGAATAAACTTCCCACTTTAGTTAG
>JAUZSU010162019.1:0-13760 GCA_034780255.1 Parotocinclus maculicauda | reverse complement strand
AAATATTGACATTTGCCATCTCCACATCATTGCATTCAGTTTTTATTCACAATTTGTTTAGTGTCCCAAATTTTTTGCAATCCGCTTTGTAAGTAATAAAGGCCATAAATAACAAAATGACCACCAAAAAAAAATCTCTGGTCCATGGAACCTTTAATTTTCATTTCACTATTAGTATTAAGTCCACAGTGGTGTTTCAGGTCAAAAAAAGCAGCTTTGGCAGAAAATTTGAAAAGTAACGTTTTCTAAAATTCCTCAACGCTGTTCTTTTTTTGGCGGGGTCTAATACGGACTATATTAAATAAACAAATACAGGGCTCTATGTTAGACACACTTTGGACCTCATTCATGAAAGCTTTAGCAAATGGCAAGTAAATTATGGACCTTTCTGAAAACTCTCTGCCAGTATATCAAAAATGCAGCGTATAACCAAGAATTGTTAGTAGAACGTGTGCATGTTAATGAATACCAATCATTCATAAATCACCTGTGCGTATACGTTCATTTTCTAAGATACAATGCTAATCCCCGGCCACAACAAATGCCCGTCATAAAGGAAAGCAACTGGACCACAGAACCACAACAAGTCATGCAATTTGTTTTAGAAAAAGCAAATAAAAAAACTACTCTGTGTAATGTGTACAGGATAAACTAGACGTGTAAATTGACTCTACTGAACTAAGTGCATTTCAATCGTCACCTGTGTCCACAAAAAAACCTCTCGAAAAGAGAGTCTCCATCGTTAAGGCTGTCAGTCACAGACAAATAAATTGTTAGCATTATTGGTGAATCATCTTTGTCAGGTATTGTACCTGAAGGTGACAGTGATCTACAGATGGCCCTAAATCTAAATTATAAAGGGTTTCTTTTGCCTTTTTTACCTAAGCCTAGACAAAATGATCACACTGAACAGGTATGTTGCTGTTTGTTTGATAAATGCATCTGATCTGATCCTTATCTGATAATAGTAATTGCTTGTAAATTAGAAAATAATGGTGTTTTGCCTAAACAAACACAACTTTCAATATTAACAACTGTCACTTGGTTTGGATTTTATTGAACCAGTCATTTGGACTGTTTTACATTGCGTTTGTTAAATTTGTTTCTCAGGCAACCCGCCACAAACCACATCTTCCTCAGATGCTGCCACGTTCAGCCGCCCAGCCATAATGCCACTTGTAAACAAAACAGAATTGTGACTGAAGCAGTAAATTCATGAAGCAGAGTTGTGCATAAATGATTTTCTAAAGGAATAAATATGACCCTCGTCAAAATATGAAAAACAATTAAAAGTCCAGCCCAAATAAAAATGTGTAATGGATCAGGTCCAGGCATGTTTGTGTTTGACTTGAGTAGAGGACAGCATTTAATTTACATTTACCTCATATAGCAGACGCCCTTATCCAGAGCAACTTACAACTTAATCTTACATTCCAAGCAATTGTGGGTTAAGGGCCATGTCCAGGTTTCCATGGATAACTGTCTGTATTAAGAAACAGAGTGCTTGTTGAGTGAAATCTCACTTAAGTTTATTTGATTTGATACAAGGTTAAATACTTGAAGTGTTTTGCCACTGAATATAAAAAAACCTAAAACCAAGTAATTTAAATACGCAATTAAAATAGCAATGACTATCAATGTAGAAATTGCACAGATGTGTTATTTTCCCCCCGGCACATAAACTGTTGATGAAAACCAAAATGGATCTAAAGGATTTCCTTAATGGGATATTTTATTAAGGTATATTTCATTTTAAAATATCCCCCAATTTATGTGGGCAGTATTATTGCATTAAAACATACACAGTGTGAAAAATTAGTATCTGATTTCAAGTTTACCCACCAACAACAAACGGAGAGGAGTGAAATTATTATCGTATGTAAACTTCAACTGTGAGAGACAGAATAAAAAAAAATCCAGAATATCATATTTTATGAATTTAAATTTTTTTTATTTGCATTTTATTGCATGAAATAAGTATTAGATCATCTACCAACCAGCAAGAATTAATTTCTTTAAGAAGCCTGCCTAATCTTTACTATACTTACTTACATTACCTGTATAAATTGCACCAGTTTGAACTTGTGACCTGTATAAAAAACACCTGTCCACACATTCAATCACACTCCAAGCTCTCCACCATGCACAAGACCAAAGAGCTGTCTAATGACACCAGGGACAAAACTGTAGACCTGCACAAGGCTGGGATGGTCTACAGGACATTAGGCAAGGAGCTTGGTGAGAAGGCAACAACTATTGGCAAATGTATTAGAAAATGGAAGAAACAAGATGACCGTCAATCTTCCTCAGTTTGGGGCACCATGCAAGATCTCACCTCGGGAGTGAAGATGATTCTCAAAAAGGGCAGAAATCAGCCCAGAACTACATGGAAGGAGCTGGTAAATGACCTGAAGAGAGCTGAGACCACAGTCTTAAAGATCATTCTTAACAACCCATGCCATCATGGATTGAAATCCTGCAGGGCATGCAAGGTCCCCCTGCTCACGCCAGCAAATGTCCAGGCTTGTTTGAAATTCGCCAATGACCATCTGCGTGATTCAGAGGAGGAGGAAGAAGGTGGAAGAAGGTCATGTGGTCAGATGAGACCAAAATATAACTTTTTGGTATGAACAAAAAATTATGAGAACACCTCCCCAACCGTGAAGCATGGGGTTGAAAACATCATACTGTGGGGATGCTTTTTCCGCAAAGGATTACTGCACCGTATTGAAAGGAGGATGGATGAAGTCATGAATCATAAGATTTTGGCCAACAACCTCCTTCCCTCAGTAAGAGCATTGAAAATGCTGAGGTACTAAAAGGACTATAGTAATCTAGGGGTTAAGGCACTGGATTATGGACCAGAAAGTCCAGGGTTCAAATCTCACCTCTGCCAGTCGGGTCCCTTAGGAATGCCTTTAACCCACTATTGCTTGGATTGTAAGACTGTATGAGTTGTAAGTCGCTCTGGATAAGGGTGTCTGCCAAATGCCGTAAATGTAAGATGAGTCAACATGACCTTCTGTTTTTCCTATTGCAGCAAATGCGTATTTTTTGCAATAAAATCCAAAGTAATAATATTAAAATCACACAATGTGATTTTCTATATTTTTTTCGATTCTGTCTCTCACAGTTGATCTGCACCTACCTGCAAATATTTGTAGGTGGGAAAACCTTGCCAAAACTCAGCAGTGTATCAAATACTTATTTTCCTCACTGTTTGGGAATTATTTAATTAATAATTAAGATGATGTGCACCAAAGCATTTAAGGGGACTTTTAAGTTTGACCCTTTAAGTTCATATTGAGGGTATTTGTATAATTTGAGTTTATAACAATTGTATTGAATTTAAGAACTATTTAAAATGGCCAGTTAAATAAAAGCAATTCTCGGCTCTGGTCATTTGGACATTAGTTAGTTATATATGTAGATTAACACAATTTTAAAATGCTAGTTATCTCAATGGCAAGAAAGGTTATTTTAGATGTTAGTAATTACTTCACTGTCTTAAAAAGGTAATGAGGGTGCTTGTTTTAGCTTAGATCAAAATAACCTATGTTGCCCTTGAGGTCATGACGTTCATTTTGGGCATTTACTAAGGATGTGTTGCTGATATGGTTTTTTTCTCTATCAGATACATTCTAAGCATCCTGCAAGTTTCTCCATCAGTATGATGTCATTAATATTTTACCCAGCAATATGGAAGTTGGAATAAAAATTAAGGCAACTAACTTTTGTTTTCACGTGCTATCACACCCAAACCAAGTTCATACCTCGGGTGTGTTAGGAAAATATACTTATCACATTTGAAATGGGAGGAGTAATTCCTCTGTAGAAGGACAACGTGTCCAGGCAATCATTAGTTGCGAGTGAATCATGCTTCTCGTATTTCTCCACCAATTCATGACAAGGGAAGAAAAGAGAAGGGAGTGTCTTTAAATAACATTAATAGTAATTAAATGAGAAATTAAAGCTGCATGGAAACAATATAGATTAAATCATCACTTATTCAATTCCAAATCCATTTCATAAACTAAACTCTTGTTAAAATTACTTCATAGCATGCACATTTAATGCCAGCTATGTGCTTACTGTAATAGTTGACCCATTAGAGCTTACACAAAGATCCAAGTTTGTGCCTTCTGGTCAATAGTCTAGTTCCTTAACTGCTGGCCCACAAGAGAATATTATCCAATAAGTTTCGGTTCACTTATAAAACACAGCCAATTTAATAATAAACACTCAACAACATTTATTAGGCACACTTTGGATAAAACCCTTTTTGCCTTCAGAAATGAATTAACAGTGCGTTTCATAGATGAAGGTGCTGGAAACCTTCCTTGAAGATTTTGGACCATGATATCATAGCATCCAGAGTTACTACAGATATGGCGCCTGCCATATGCCGTTCCACTCTGCTGGTATTAAGGGTCCCAAAGTGTTCCATGAAAGTATCCCCCATGCCATTATGCCATCAGCAACCTGATCGGATGACACAAGACGGTGGATCAATGATTTCATGTTGCTTATGCCAAATTCTAAAAGTACCTTTTAAATGTTGAAGCAGAAATCAGGACTAAACCAGGTGACTTTTTCCATCTTTTCTTCCAATTCTGGTGGGTTTGTGTGAAATGTGGCTTCCAATGCCTGTTGCTGTTGAAGCCAATCTGCTTTAAAGTATTTAGGACTACTCTCTGCATACCTCGGTTTTGTGTTTGCCCTTTTGTCAGACTGGCTATTCTCCTCTGACCTTTGGATCAACAAGGCATTTTCTACCACAGAACTGCCACCCATTGGACATTTCCTGTTTGCTGGAGCAATCATTATATATCCTATTAGGTCAGCAGTTTCTGAAATACTGAGACCAGTCCATTTAGCACCAAAAATGCCAACCTGTTAAAAAACACCTTTTTTATTCTGATGCTCAAATTGGTTCTCAGCAAGTCACCCTGAGCATGTCTACATTCTTAAAAGCATTGAGTTCCTGTCATGTGATTGGCTGATTAGATATTCCTACTAAACAAGCAGTTAAACAGGTGTACCTAATAAAGAAGCCAGTGCGAGTACTGGTCAATGTTTTGCTCAAGGTTTATAAAAATATAGTCAATGTTGGAACAGGAGATGGCAAGAAGGTGTAAATTTGCTACCAATGGCAGCAAAAAACTTTGTTAATTTGCTGCCGTCGTATGTGTGTATATAGCAGCTGTATGATGAATGTCCCATAACTTTTCCTATCATAACAGAACGAGGCACTTTCTAACAATGTCTCCCCAGGGCGCACATGCGAACGTGAAATATGTAAACTCTGAGGGGAAAGGACGTACTCACACATGCGCAGGAGGACATAAACATGTGCTAAATCTCCCCATACAGAGACCATAGACGAAAAGCAGTGCACTTAGCAAGTGGCATGGAAATAAATACCATTAAACTGGCATGTCAGTTATGATTGGGTTTGGGAGAGTGGGCTGCCACTGATCAGACCTTTCCTTCATTCTCCTCCTGAGATTTGCAGCAGTCACTCCTCTCAGGACCACCTGGGAGTTCTGTTTACACAAGCAGTCACTTTCTCTGTGCCCACTTTGCATTCTCCTGAAAGTGATAAACAAGTATTTTTCGTTTCACATTGGTCACTGAGGAATCTGTGCTCCAGCTTTTCTGTGCTGTGTGTGAAATCCTGAGCATGGCTCTTAAAGAAACTAAGGAAGGGGGGCAAGTCTGAGCCTTTTAGACAGGAAAATTGATAATAAGAACACAAATAAAATGGAAAGTAGATAAAGAGCTGTAGGGAGCGAGCTAAAACCTGCCCTAGATTAATAAAAAAAAAACAACAGGACTGAAATAATAGAGGCTGGTTTAATGCTCGTCATCACAATAATCATCACAAATCCAAACGTTGTTACAAAACAAAGCATGCCCCGTGACTAACTCTTGTTTGGATTTGAAACACAGACGCCGAAGCGTGCGTTGTTGGGCCGTTTCTACGCATGTTTCGTGCAAAGCCCATGTTTCCACGCACTCACCTGAAGGGAGTTCCTTGTGCTGTTTGCACGCATCCCTTTGTTGATGTTCCCCCTCCCCCTTTCTTTTTTTTCCCCTCAAATTAACCCAAACAGGTTCTGTGAGTAGTAACTATGATATTATCTAAGCCACCTTCACCTGCAGGGTATCCCAGACGAGTCTGCACGAAAAGGGAGAAGAGAGGCAGGATAGGCTCTGCTCTGCCTCCACCCCCACGCTTCGAACATTGCTCTATAAATACCTGTTCACATTTTCCTCAACAAGCCACCTTCTTCTTGCCTTTTCTTTTCTTTTCTTTTGACTGACATCGTGTCAAGTGGAGGTACTAAAATAGCAGTTATTATTAGCTCCGTTCCATGTATGAACGTGCCCGTTGTGTGTAACTGTCTAAATGGGATTCTCGTGTGAAAGTGTGAAGGGTAAGAGTTAGTCTGGATTTTAGCAGGATTTTAAATCTCACCGGTGTCAAACACGCAGCTTGGGGGTCAAGTCCAGCCCAAGAACTGGTTTAATAGGTCTCGTATGGTACAGAGTGAGTAGTTAACTTGAAAATTTTAAAAGGAAGTCTTTAAGGATAAACTAATATGGGCTCCAGGATTTATATTTATTTCTATAGCGCTCTTTTTTTAATGATTATTTCTTTTTACAATGGAGCACTGTCTCACAGGAGCTTTACAATATTCTATTATCCATACCCAAAAGCCCTAACAGAGCAAGCCTAGGTTTACTATGGCAAAGACTCAAACTGTGACCCAACGTCATTCGGTGGTCTAGGTGCTCTACGTAGAAATTAAACAAATTAACTGTAGTAAAGAATACGTTTTTAGTAATTGCTTACATGAACATAATCTAAATAAAAATGTAAATATATACACCATGATAAACAGAATACATTCCTGAACTATATTTACAGCATTTAGGAGCTGCCCAATTTCAGAATTATTTGAGAAGTATTCTTTACGCAAGTACAGTACATTATTTTTAACCCATGTTCAACTAAGTGAAGGACCTGCTCCCTAAAGAGAGTGTATTTCCTTTCATGCTTAGTATTCACAAGAAACTCTGGAGACTTTATACCATCATAGCTCTCTACCAATAATGCCTTTGGCATTTAACCTCTGCATTATTGCTTTTAAAATAAGTTAAAATTTGATGATTGAAGTGGACGTACATACAGTAATCATATCACAAACAAAACCTTTACTTTTGAAATATTGCGCAACAGCTTAGTTATTATCGATTATAAAATCACAGTTGTTGCAGGCACACATTCTTATGCTTTTTTGCCCATCCTTTGTAGTTTATGAAGTGACATACGTACACATTCAAAGCTCATATTTCTAATACCAGTTCTGCACTGTTTAATAACCACATTACCTTCTGTGAAAGAGGTCGTTGACCGATTAGATGTTATCACAGTCTTTTAGGCTACTGTAATGTATCTTCACAAGAAAACTGCATGCACAGAAATGGAATACGGATACAGAAAAATGGCAGCAGTGCCACAGGAAACAAGTGGAACGCTATCATTTTACACATCATTCGAAGCTTAAACATGTTATACAGGTCTCTCTCTCAAGGAAATGTATAACATGGTGACAACAAGATATTTATTCTTCATTTGCACTTATTGTCCTAAATACTGTACACTGCCCTAAACTGAACAAGCACAAATTGCCAATACACACACACACTGTAAAATCAAAATATAAAAGTGCATGATGAAATATATACAGAAATAAACATACCTCAGTGGCTGCACACAACCAAGAGTAAATGGGTTCACTTGAAGAAACACTTTCTAGTACAGGCAATGTAATGTCACATTTGTTCTAGTTAAACAATATCTCACAAAAGTGAGTACACCATTCACATTTTTGTAACTATTTTTAATGTCTAAATGACTGGCATCAAAAGTGAGTACACACTTCAGTAAAAATGGCCAAATTGTGTTCAATTAACCATTTTCCCTTCCTGGTATTATGTGACTCGTTACTGTTACAAGGCCTCAGGTGTGGATGGGGAGCAGTTAAAAGTACAAATGTTAAATTTGTTGTTATCGCTCTCACGCTCTTTCATAATGGTCACTGGAAGTTCAACATGGCTCTGAGGATCTGAAGAAAAAAAGAATTGTTGCTCTTAATAAAGATGGCCTAGACTATAAGAAGTGAGCTGCAGTACGGTGGCCAAGAGTATAAAGCGGTTTAACAGAACAGATTCCATTTAGAACAGTCCTCGTAATGGCCGACCAAAGAAGTTGAGTGCACATGCTAAGCATCATATCCAGAGGTTGGCTTTTGATAATAGATGTAGGAGTGCTGCTAGCATTGCTGCTGAGGTTAAAGGGGTAGGGGGTCAGCCTGTCAGTGTTCAGACCATACACTGCACACTGTATCAAACTGGTCTGCATGGCTGTCGTCCCAGAAGGAAAAATCTTCTAAAGATACACAAGAAAGCCTGCAAACGCTATGCTGAAGACAAGCAGAAGACTGAAGTCTTCTGTGTTCTGATAAGACCAAATGAGCTTATTTGGTTCAGATGGTGACCAGTGTGTGTGGCGGCAATCAGGTGAGGAGTAAAAAAGACAGGTGTGTCTTGCAGTCCTACAGTCAAGCATGGTGGTGGGAATGCCATGGTTTGGGAGTGGGAGGTTTTTTTTTCAGTTGGGAGCTACAGTTCATTGAGGGAACCATGAATGCCAACAAGTACTGGGATATACTGAAGTAGAGCATGATTCCCTCCTCCCATTGGCAAACTGGGCTGCAGGACAGTATTCCAACCCCAAACATACCTCTGAGATGGCCATTGCCTTGCTAATGAAACAGATGGTAAAGGTCAAGCATGTCTGCAGACCTAAACCCTATTGAACCGTGGTGAAGCGCAAAGTCTCTAACAAAGTCTTCAACATACACCAGCTCCGTGATGTCATCATGAAGGAGTGAATTAGTTTTAAAACGCTGTGTTTACTCATGGTGCACACTATTAGACATATATGAAATTGCTTTACCTTGTAGGTGTAAAGTCAGAGACAGCAGCTCTTCTGTTAGTTATCCACTACTTCAGCAGTGCTGACTGGATGCTGCCTACAGAATGCTGGTGTTTGAAAGGTGCAGCAGCACTGCTGTGTCTTATCCACTCATACCAGGACAACACACACTAACATGTCAATAACCACCATGTCCATGTCACTGCAGTGCTGATAATGATCCACTACCCAAATAGGACCTGACCTGTGGTGGTCCAGTAGGGGTCCTAACCAGTAGAGAACAGAGTTAAAAGGATTAACAAAATATGTAAAAAACCAAGGGACTACAGTTTGTGATTTTAGAACTACAAAGTGAAGAAAAAGGATGTGTACCTAATAAAGTGTACTGTTAGTGTATATTGCTAGCAGAGCGTATATAAGGCATCCACGCACACAGGGGGTGGGTGGTAGGTTAAAGTCATGGAACTGATGGGTTTCTCAGATTATCTAAACATCACAAAATAGGGAAGTGTTCATCTGTTCAACAATAAATCTCTGTGTGTGTTGGCACAAGCCCATAACTGCAAAAGTCGTTTCACCAGGCTGCATTTACTGTCCCAGAACCTAGGTTAGCTTGAATAACCCCTGGCTATAGCCTTAAAGAGGCTAAAGATCATAGAACTAATGCTAGCTAAAGATAATGCTACTCATGCTTATGGTTGTATTATATTATAATAACCCAGAAGTCAGTGGAAAAATGACCAAACAAGAACACACTTGGCACACAGAGAAGATACAAGCCTTTAAACCGACTTTAACCAGATCCAACACGTCCTGAAGCATGCGCTAACTCTGTGCTAAGCTTGCTAACCTCTAAGCTCAGATTCAGCTTGGCTCAACCTCCAAAGTTATTAAAATACAACCTTAAGAACCAAAAGTTCATTACAAATACAGAAGCTGGGAACGTATTTAGTAAATAAATGACTTAAGTGTGTGTTTAGTCTTGCCATGACTGATTACTTCACTTTGGTGTTACCTTAGAATGTTTCACATACCATGATTACTATCTCTGCCTTTTCAGAAAATACATTCAATGATCTGAAACGGTGGATTAAAAGGCGCATTACATATAGTTACGTGCAAGAGAGAAGTAAATAAACATAGCCTAGCAACAAGCTTGAGCAAAAGTGTCCGGTGGCATGTATATAAATATATATATATAATGAAAGGTTTGCTGATAGTTACAGTTACCAGCTACAGGATCAGTTTTCTGCTTTGCATTAGCCTCCATTAGCCAGTTGTTGGAAAATAAACATGACGTGCCATGACGGATGAGAGTAAGAAGCTATCATCAGGACATAATCCCAAATACTGGTCAACGCCAACTCAACAATAGCGTCCCGACAACTGTATGCAAACAAGTTCAAACCCGACAACGCTTAACATTCACGTTTGAGGTTTGCTGTCCTCCCCTGACTGGTTTGACAGTGCTTATAAAACCACAAGGACAGACCAAAACAACAGAAGACCTCATCCTGTAGAGGAGCAGTTATCCAGCAGCAGGACATTGCAATCAGATAAAACGTTAAAACTCGACAATTATGGTCTTATGTTATTCAAATGATCTCCATGCAAATAATTCCAACTAGCTTCAGCTATACTGGACTTCATGTTCTACTCTCGTTCACCTTTCAACTCGGCAAAAAAATACATTTAGTTGCCGTAAATAGCCAAGGTAATTTGGGTTTGGAACAGGTCGCTACGTGTCGACGGCTTTGAGGAGTTTCTATTTTGGCTGCTTGTCTTCTCACCTAAGGCCTGCGGTAGACAATCTGTCAGCGCATGTGGAAACCAAAAAATGCATCACAAAACTTCAATTAGTGTAGCAACAGTGCCAAGTTCACCTGGAGGTGACGAGAAATGTTGTGTTCCGTACATGTCTCTGGCTGTCTTTACTGCCCTCCCCTTGAATGATACCAAAAGAAATCATCAAACCTCTGGGCTTTGCAACATCACCAGTGGACCATAAAGCCCACTGTGGCTTAGCTGATTTAGATGTTACTAAATACAATTACTGCGAGTGATGACATTGGTGTTTTTTCCTTGTTTACTGCAACTTAATGATGTCAGAGATGAGATCTTTCTGTCCAAAGGTTTTCAACAAACCAAACACAACCCCAAATCAGAAAAGGTTGAGACATGTGCAAATTAAAATGTAACCCTTATATTATTCACTTTTATTTCATAGTAGACAGATCGAACCCATGATGTTTCATGTTCTGTTCGGTTAACTTCATTTCATTTGCAAAAACACATTCCTTGTTGCATTTCAGACACATTCCAAAAGCAGTTGGAACAGGGCAATGTAGGTCTAAAAATGAGTTAAAATACTAACAAATAAATACATGTGATTTCAAACAGGTGATCTCAAAAAGTGATTTCAATCATGACTTGGTACAAAATCAGTATCCACAAAAGGCTGATACTTTGAGGACCAAAGATGGGCAGAAGATCTCCAGTGTGTCAACAAATGCATGACAAATCATTGAAAAGTTTAAAAACAACATTCCTTAAAAAAGTTGGATGGCATATGCATATAATATCATTGAACAATTCAAAGAATCTGTAGGAATTTCAGTGCGTAAAGGGCAAGGCTGCAAGCGTAAGCTGAATACCCATGATTCCAGATCCCTCAAACGACACTGCATCAAGGACTTTCATTCATCAGTAGCTGATAAAACTACATGGGCTAACTTTGGCAAAGCATTACAATATGGAGTTACATTCACAAATGTAACTTAAATCTTTAGTGTGCCTTAAACTTGTCCAGAAGTGATATTGACTTCTCTGAACTCTGTGGAGGACAATCACATAGTGGTTTTGTGATCTGAAGAATCAGTACTTCAGATTGGAAATGGCCAAAGTATTTGCCTGACCAAAGACCAAAAGGACCATCCAGACTGTAATCTGCAGTCCAAAAGCCAGGGTCTGTCATGGTGTGGGGTCACCATGTCAGTTCCCTTGGCAAAGGTCATTTATATACTTCTCTAAAAAAGGAGAGTTTTACAAAATGGTAAATGCTTTATCATCCCAACCGTTTTTGGGATGCATCGCCAGGCCTAAAATGCAGGAATGGTGGAATATCAACAAATGTAATGATGCTGACCAGACAATGAAGGGCACTTCTTGGCTGCAATAAAAAAAAATTAAAAAAAATTAAAAAATATATTTTTTATTTGTATTTTCCATACTGTCTTAACTTTTTCATTTGGGGTTGTACATGCTCATATATGGCTCATTAACCCATGGCTCTGAACATGATCTTCTAATATTAATTAATAATTCATAACTCTGGATTTATATATCCTTTCTATAATTGTTGTACATTTTTATTTGCTGTTTGACTGTGATCTTGTAACAGCATCCTTGTCCCCTAGTTTGTCAGTCTCAGCATTTGGTTGCAACACCATTTTGTCTGTTGGTGGTTTTAATAATATGCTAACTTGCAAACAAGTTGACATTAGAAGATTTCTTGCGAGCATAAAAAAAACAACGCACTGCTCTGTTACTGCCAAATACAAAAACCACACGGTATCTCAAGTCATCTCCATTTTGGTTTTTATATCACTGTTTTATTTATTCAGCAATTAAGACGATGAATTGAACCATGAATTCGGTTGACATGCTTTCAGAAACAGGCTCAAACCATAATTTAAAAAAACTTTTGGAAAGTTAATTTATTGAATGCATCTGTATGAAACAGTGGGCCAAAAATCTTTTATACCTCAAGGACCCAGCAATTGTAGTGAATATGAAATTTCAGGGTTCATTCCATTTTATTTGATAAACCATTGAAACTATGGTTTCTTCATCAGAGACACAAGTTAGACGAATGACTTAATCAATGATCTGGAGTGACAAAAAAATAAGAACAACAGCCAAAATGTTCAGATAAGGATTTCACAACCTGAGTGAGCTGCTGTAAACTTTACTCATTCACTAAATGGGTGTGACAGTTAGAAAAGGTTTGTGGTTCACATTTTGAAATGACTTCCTATTTACCTAATATGTTGTTTTAATGGGAATAACATCTGGTAATTTTGCCAGTCAAAGGATTCCATCTATCAAATACAATCCCAGATAGAAAAAGTTGGGTCTGAATAGAAGAAGCTAATAATAATGCCCAGTATGTGATTGTGCAATTAATTAAAACACACGCACACACAGCATGTGGTTTTGCATTGTCTTTTTGAAAAAAGCATGGACCTCCCCAAAAAGGCAGCATATGTTGCCTGATACTTCACCAGATTCCTTAAATCGTTTAATCATCTGTTGACATCACCTGTTTAAAATCAAATGACTGTTTAGTTTTTGTTTTTTACCCAATTGCTAGCCCTAACATGGCCCCATAACAACATTTTTGGAAGGTGTTGCAGAAATGAAAAGCAGGAATTGATGTTCCTTTGCAAATTAAATTAAGTTGACCAGACAAAAGATTAAATCAAAGATTTTAATTGAATAAAAGCCAAAGTAAATGCAAGACTCATTGCACTCCAAAACTCCCCTAATTTTCCCTAAAGATCCACCAATAGCGCGTTCCTGGCCCAGAACCTGAAATGTAGAGAACAATGTAGTGAAAAAGGCGTCATGCACACGCACACACACACACACACACACGCACACACACGCACGCACGCACATATACAGTGCATCCGGAAAGTATTCACAGCGCTTCGCTTTTTCCACATTTTGTTACGTTACAGCCTTATTCCAA
>JAUZSU010162008.1:0-13760 GCA_034780255.1 Parotocinclus maculicauda | reverse complement strand
TCTCTCAGTTTAAACTTTTGATCTGTGATTTGTGTTCTATTCTGAATAAAATATTAGATGTTGGCACCTCCACATTCCTTCATCCAGTTTTTATTCACAATTTGTTTAGTGTCCCAACTTTTTTGGAATCCGGTTTGTACATGATTATTCCCTATATTATTGTTTATATGCTCTCGTCTTTTTTAGGGGTGCTGAGCCAAGGCAAGCTCTCCTTCAAAAGTGTCTCCTATGTGTGCTTCTATGTTGTATCCCAAAAAAACTATTTATAGAGTCAACACTACTAATTTTAAATTATGTAAAATATGACAGGTGTGAATGTTACAGACTTTAAGAGATTTTGCATCATGTATTTTCAAGCGGTATCTGTGTAAAACATTTGTCAAAGGTGTACTTATATAAAATAAAATCCAAAATCATGGATGTTGTTATAGAACTGGTCCTACTTGCTGCTACAGCTTCCTGGATGGATGTAACATGACTATGAAGTCAGGCACTGATGATGGACATTCCAATTCATCTTAAAGGTGTCTGATGATGCTCCATTAATGTTGGCAAACCACTTCTTTACGAACTTTTTTATAGAATGGTTACTGAAACATTGACTGAAACATAAAATTGATAACCAGAGGTATTCAGTACAACCAATTTTACTACAACTGTTTATCTATGGAGATACCATATTACTTCCATTTAGAAACTATATTTGTGAACCAATTAGCAAGTGGGTGCGCCTGAAATAAGCAGGAATGGCCACAGCATATGTGCTTGGATTAAATAAAAAATTGTGTTAAATCCAATCAAATTACAATCAAGCTAAATGCTATAGCTTTAAACAACAACAACATAAAACGATTTAAGCACATATTCAACATCACTATTAATATACTTTAGTTAACTGCCATACAACATGAATAAAAAATGTTTGCCTTTCTTGGTAAACCAATCTACACAAAGAAAAAAAGAAAGATTTGTGAGTTGTGAAGCACTGTGCTGCATGTTGTGTCTTTTCCCTGCTTTCAAACACCTGATTCACCTGCAGTGGTGTGTAATCTCAGAAAGCACAGCATGTAGTATGACAGAAAAATATTCAGTGCGAGGTCAGGTGGCGGCATCATCTGTTCAGACTTGTTTAGTCTGGACCATCACACAGCAAGCAATCAGGGCAGCCGTTAAGGTTCCTACACCAGACATGTGATTTTGCTCCTGACAGGGAAGTGATCACACCCACAGTCTTAATCTATAATGACGATCTACTGTTCCAGTCCTCCTTTCTGGCTGGAGCCATGAGAGAGAGTTGATGGAATAGATAACAAAAGAACGAAGGCAAAGAGCATCTGGTTGCAAACTAAAGATCTGCAGCAAGAGACTGAAGGTAGACATAGGGACAGAGATGGAAAGTATAATGAAAAGTCATAGACACAGAATGAAACGAAAGTGAGTAAGAAGAGGGAGGGCTGACAGTGTTTGTTAGAATCTGTTGCATATTTCTAAAATGTCTCAAATGACAAAGTGATGTTAAAGTTTTATTCAGCTTGCAGGCTGCATGGCACAGTCCGATCACTGCATGTGGGTTTCCTCCAAATACTTTGGTTTCTTCCCACGGTATAAAGACAGTACAGCTGTGTCCCAGTGAGTTTGTTACATGCACTTAATAATTTGGACCCAAACATGTCATTTAAGTTTGCACACGTGAACACTAAGAAAACCTATTGAAATCGGGGAACTGGTATACATCCTATCAGAAATCCAATTACTCAAATAAAATTCAGTTCACTTGATCAGATTTCTTAATCAGATTTCTAGGCCAAAGTATGCTGTTTACGTGACCTCTTGAATAATTAAACAACTGCAAAATCAGACTATGATCAGATTATTAACTGCATGTGCACACAGACAGTCTGAGTGAGCTTATGTGTATGCATGTACATGTGTATACATGACCTGAGATAGACCATTGCCCTGTCCTGGTTTCATGCTCTGCATTTTAGCTTTTTCATTTTGCATGTTTAATGTTGTTCTCACATATAAATGTATTGTTCCATGGCACTAAGCTACAACCCAATAACTATGTGTGTATATAATATTTGTGTATATTTCAACAATAGTCATGGGTGGGATGTAAATAATAGCTATTATGCTCTTATTTATTACTTACCATATATCATTAGTTAAGTCGTTAATTGCCATTAATTACAACTGTTGTAGTTGACAGTTCCTTAACTATAACATGCTGTGAAGTAACAGACACAGTCAGTACTTAGAAACTAATCACCCAATACACTGCGAACTGGCATCTTCTATTGAAGACGCCATGCCGTGGAATTAAATTCAGAAATACGTCTATTTAACACTTTATGGAGTATATGCTAGACAAAAGAAAAGATCGTTTATTTATTAAAGTTTGAAGTTTGTCATATTTCTGTGAGATTCTTGGCTGCTTGCAAAGGAAAATTTCAGTCAAGTATACCTGGAAATTCCCCATTATCTGATCACTCAAGTGCATGTATTCTGTCAAGTGTATCGGAATACTGACAAAATCAGATTTTCTGCAGTTATAGAATTATGAAGTTCATGTAAACACTCCAACGAGTATAAGGGAGGCATGGCAGATAGTTCAGTATATCATCCATATATTCACAATTTCCAATGCCTAGTATCAGACATGCTGTAGACCAATCTTCACGTCACCAATAACCTAACCTACATATGTTAAAATCTCACAGTGGCCTGAAACCACATAAACAAAAATTAGTTTACTGCTTTAATACTGTAAAAAACATAACTGGACTATATATATATATTTTTTATCAAAACCTGACTAAAGTAAAATAACTTTATTTTAAAATATGCATATCACCCCATGTACAGTTCTTTTTAATAAAGAAAAGTGGGCCGATTATCTGTATAACAGCAGGCTATGTTTAATGCAAAGCTCATTTGGGAAATTCATTTGCGTATCTTGCATTGTATCTGAGGAGCTTGCACTTAGTTATAAATGTTGGTTACATACACCCTCCCAGACAACATCCATGTTTTCTTGAAGACTTTGGAGATTCTCTCTCTAGGATTTTGATGGATTACTCACTGGGGATGGTAATACTCACTTTGATGGCCATTCTATTTCAGTTGCTAATTATTTTACAATGCTACTGTGAACTCCTTTGTACTAACACCTGCCAAAAGCTCTACATGCAAACATGACCATACCCTAGACCAATTGCTCCCAAAACAGGGGATACTTGGAGCTATGGTTTGAGGTGCAGCAATGCAAAGAATTTGGCATGTTTGTGACACAACACATGCCACTTGTAACAATTCCGCTTTAAATGTTATTTGTCAAACTTATCTACAAAAGATGCCATTTCTAAAGAAATTTGGGAACCACTGGCCTGGACCTAGTCATATCGCATGGTCTGCATGTGAACACTTCTGTGTCTTCTTTGACATGTATGTAGGCAACGGCAGTAAGTGGACCAAGAAAGTTATCACTAAGCTCAATTTACTAATGACACAGATAATTAGATATCTTTTTATCCTTTCCATCCCTTACAGATTACAATTAATACCCAGGCTGAATTAATTGATACAGTTGTCCCATTAAAAAAGCAAGATTGTACACTTTAATACCCCCATGGAAAATATCACCCTCCACTGTCTAAAATATAGTAGAAAAGCAAAAAGGAAATTAAGGTAACATAAGCTGACAGTCCACACAGGTAACACTGCTTACTCACCTGATCAATGTCAGTTCACTTTAACAAATATGTGGCCTGCATGTTTCATGGCTTGTGATAAAAATAGCTTATTTTTCAGGCAAGAATTGCCTCTAGAAGAATTGCCTCTAGAAGTCAATTCCGGTCCTTCAAAACCAATTTCTGTAAGAACACTCCTTATTGGACTGCATACCCTGAACATATGGAGTAGAGTGTCCTGCAGGAGGCATTTGCTCACTTCTGCTCACAAAGTTGACCAGTTACAGTGAGCAAAAATACAAAAAATTTATTGTTCATGATTCTACCTGTATGTGATTGATGCAAGCCATTGTGTTCGAAGCTCTTAAAGCCTTGAGGACTGCATGCAAGGTATGGTTCAAGCTTGGGGAGTTTCTGTGACGTTCTGAGGGTGTTTTAATTAATACTGAAACATAGATAGATATGTTTCAATTCATTAAAATATTAAAACATTAAAACTTCATTGGATTCAATTCATTTTAAGTTTATGGCAAAGCGGAGCCTAGATAAGGATTTCTGTATTTTTATGTATTTTGAAAATGAGCTGCAGCGCATCAAGCTTTACAATCTATACAAAATTTAATTATTCTATTTGTTGTTTACTGCATCTCATTTGCTCTTTCATGACTGTACTTTGATGTAAGACTTTTATCACAAGAGACTTTCCAACTGACAGTTTATTCTTTTTATATTTACATTTACAGGTTCTTATTCAGATTACAATCAACAATACACACTTATTGGTTCTTGCAGTGCCAGCTTGACAGTATTACAGTACCTTAACCACCACATAACCACAGTACCCAGTACTTGCACTTTAAATCATTTGTTTTTCTCTAATTGTTTGTTCAAGTTTAGCACAAAAACAAAACACATCATAATCAAAACAAGACATTTCTGTCAGTCTCACAATTCCAGTCAGCATTTGTAGCATATTGAGTCATATGGCATTTGATACTCAGGGCATTGGCTCAAATTGGTTCCAGGAAAGTAAAGCCAAATGAACAAGATAATTCTATCCAGTGCTTCCAAGTGGTCAATATGCCAGTAAGCAAATGACATTGAAATGGGCAGTTGTTATGAACAGCAGTACAAGCTACAGTATATTGGTTAAATTATTATAAATAGATTATTAAAAAATTACCAGATATTTGTAAAACCACGGCCATAAAAACAAAGTGCATATTTATAAGAAGAGCTTGCTTTAGTCCTTACACCAGAATTCTGATTTGTTTACAGATGAGGTCATACTGTAACAACACATTAACCCAACATACAGAAGGAAACAGTTTGTGCCATCTTCACATTTCTGTTAAAGTGCCTAAGGTGTTCATGAAACGTAAAGAGCTATAGCAGTAGCTAACAACTTTTATCACCCTTTGTTCTCTTCTGGCCACTTTCGTGCACACAGCAGCCAAACAGCTAATTAGAGCGGCAGAGAAAGCCAGCCTCATATGAATGGTGGGCTAAAAACCAATTGCATCCTCACGCTTCCTTATTGCTCGTTCTTAATTTACGTTATTATTAGGTCTATTTGGGAGATGTTATCTTTTAATATGCTGTCCTTTACACTGCAGCCATGTTTAATATGAATGACTGCATTGTGTAAAGAAGCTGTATTTGATTACAGCTCTTGATCTTCCACTGTGCTTGGCATGGCTGCAAGGAGAGGATAAGGAGACGGAGCAGAAATTCAAGACAAAACATTGATCCGTCAAGGCTTTACCAATCATTTCCTGCCAGTCCCAGCTGATCGATTTTCTCTGTGTTAGGTTCGATCTTGACCACTGAACCTCAAACAAATGATACACGAATCAACAATACAGCCACACCTTTTGCTGGAAACAAGGATCAACCAAAATAATACACTGTGGCAGTTATTAAGGGAAAAAACAAACACTGAATGCTGAGTTTATGTCCTTTACAACAGAAATTCAATTTTTGTCTCTGTATGTAATCTCAGATATGTTTCCAAAAGCAAAGGCTTTTGGTTTCATAATGTTAAGTCTAATCTATATTATGTTTTCAAATAGTATCACAATACAGTGCAGAACATCATCCCTATTTATATAGAGCACACCCTCATTCTGGCCTTTCTTTTCTGCAGTCACTGTACCCTCTACATTTGTGCAACCAATCACAAAGTTTTTTTTTTTATTATTTCCATCCTCTGTGAGTCCTGTTTTATCTGTGGTAATACAACATACTGCCATAATTATTGACATCATTGGTAATGATAGGTAAAAATACAGCAATTTCTGAAAACCATATTTGTACCATAATCTCTAAATATCTATCGTTAGCAGGCATCTGAGTCAGTTAAGTTAATGAGTTAATTTTTAAGTTTAATTTAATGAAAAATAATTTGAACAAAACCAAATGTGGCACAATTATTAGTGCCTTTGAAATTTTGTACTCTGTGCAAAGTCTTTTGATTTAGATATTTTGAAGAGATATATGGGGAAAATCAGAGTAAAAACTAATTTATCCTCATACAGAATTTATTTAGATCTTCAAGGATTGCTGGACATCTTGTGTGTTAGCCTCTATCAGAATTTCACTAAGGGTTTAAATCAGGCGATTGAAATGAACATACCAAAGTCTTGACTCTGTGCAAACTGTATCAGTTCTGTGTGAATTTGTTAGTATGTTTTGGATTATTTCCCCACTGGAACTACAGTATAACCAGGTTGTACCTTTTTGGTAAAGGTTTTGAGAGGTAATTTTTTTCTATTGGCTACTCTCGTTAGGGGTCATCACAGCAGAACAGCCTAATCTATGCTTGAATTGGGACAGGTTTTACAGGATTTACCACCTTGAGACTGAGAGTGCACATCTGACTGGATGTTTATTTACCCAACCTTCACATTTCAAGATTTAAGCCCAGGTGCTCAAACACTACAATTTCCAGCAGATGCCTTTAATTACTGAGCCACTAAAGCTACACGGGAGACAGGCAGGTTAATGATGTGATGGATTCTAAAGTATTTTTAGTATGTTGTAGAAAAAAATTGCTCACATGTCCTTCACCATACTTAATGGTTGGAATCTTGTCTGGGGAGCTCTATTCCTTTTTGTATCCTAGAAAATATCATTTTTCTCATCTGGTCATATAACCTGATTCCAGTCTGAGATCCAGTACCATCTCTGAAGCTCCAGCTGCTTCATTTGTGGTTTATAAAAGCTTTCTCTTGGCTCACCTTACAGATTGTGTCTATTTGGTGACCCAGTAATGCTACTTCTGCAAATCTCCAAACATGATATATTTGGCCCCTATAACCATTCTCCTCACTGTGTGAGTGAAATATAAATATAAAAAATATAAAAGACAAAAGAAAGAGAAGAAAGAGCGAGAGAAAGAGAGAGAGAGAGAAAGAGAGAGAGAGAGAGAGAGAGAGAGAGAGAGAGGAAAAGTAAAGATGGTAGAGAATTGAATGTTAAATGACTCATTTCCTTGGCTGGCATGGATATATGGGTCTTGAATGTATAATTAAGCCTTACATCAGTTAAGACCTAAATGGCATAATAACTGTAACTCATCTGTATCAAAAGAGCTAAGGCAGTTACTATTTTTTTTTTTTTACATTTGTTTGATTGTTGGGGTGGATAGGCTCGCATATGATCATGAACATAATGATGTTCTATGATTTGCCACTGACAGTGATCCAGCCGCACATCACTCAATTACTGCCAAATTCTATTAAAAAGCAGGCTTCCAGCACACTTGGTGTTTGGACGCCTAAAATAATCTTGGACAATGTGCACTAACCTAGGAACCAAAAAATATCTAGTGGTATCAGAACAAAACGTCAGGGCTGTCACATCACATCAGCCTGTGAACTTAAATGTAAAGAAGTCAGGTCATACATCATGAATCTTTACCTCAGGCACAATCACAGTTTCAGTCTAGCAGAATAATATTTTTTCTTATCCTAATACTTTTATTTTCTCAGCTGTCGTACATATAACATATGTTCAAATATTTTTTTTTACTGTACTTATGCATGATGTCCAACCATTAGAAATTACAACTATATATACTGCTCAGGATATTTCTTTATGGGATGTTTCATTTTGAAATATTCCCTAATTTTTGTGAGCAGTATATTTACCATGAGGATGACAGGAAAATGAACTTAAAACCAACCAGCATGTTGGGTCAATTGTAATTGTGTTTAATTTAAATTTTAACACTAATTTAAATTTTATTAAATTACAACTTAGTGTAAATTAACATCTAGGCCACCCAAGGAGAATGGGTCCCTTTTTGAGTCTTGGTCCTCCCAAGGTTTCTTCCTGCTTAATTCAGGGATTTTTACCTTTTCCACTGTCACCCTAGGTTTGTTCAATTTGGAATTGGACTTTTAAAATAATATAATATTGTAAAGCTGTTTTGAGACAATGCACCATTGTAAAAATACGCTTTAAATAGTAATGGCTCACCGGTAATGGTAATGGCTAAAGGAGTAGCTAAAAAATGTTTCCCATGTAAAAGTGTTTAGTTTGTTTTTAATGTGAGATCAAAAACTATAGGTCTCAAATCTGGACTGTAGAAATTATTAAAAGATCAAAAATGATTTTTTTTTTTCTGACCAACGTATTGTTTTTAGGGATATTAAAAGCTTAATATTTTTGGCCCAATTTTACTTTTTCTATGCTAGTCTCAACAGTCTAAAAATCTGGATCCATGTTTTCTCTGGGTATTACGATGGACACATGGAAGGGGGAACCAAAATGAACACTATAGCAATACTACATTTATTTCTTGATCAAAATTGCTATAGGGGAGTTTAATAACTCAGTCTTCTTTCAGATACACGAAAATGAATCAGGGCACTTTCAGCTTCTGGTCTTCTATTTTGATCAACTTCTCTAAGATATATCCTCAGAAAGAAACACAAATGGGTTTCTCTCATAGGGAGATGGGGGTTATATTTCTGTATTCCAAGGTAATTAGCCTTGTGAATCGCTCCTCATAATTGCTCCCTCCCATTCTAATTCTTATCATTACCTGCCACACGGAGCTGTTTAACCTCAAGTAATCTAATTATTCTGTAAATGCAAATGCATTTAAGGGAAAAATATGTGTATAGTCTACCTACATCGGACCTAAACCCAACCTTTCAAACTATTGGTACATAACTCAGAGGCCAATTTACTGTGCACATATTAATGAACAGATTTTAGTACTACTTGATTAAGACCATACATTTTAATAATACATACACACATGTAGGTAAAAAAACTATTGATATATATTTAGGCAGGTAAAATTTAAAAAAGGTCAAATTCCTGTTATCTGCTTCAGCTATGTTCCTGGATGCAAAGTTGTTGCAACCACATACAGTCTGATTTGCGGCATACTCATTGGGGTGCTTCCTTTTTAGGTGGTTGAACAAGTTTGCTGTTTTACCACCCCATGTACCACTCTTGAACTTGAAAATTCTAAAGACCAACTCACTCTCCACTATTACTGGTTGAAATTTGTTCTGTCAGACTAACCATGAGCTCTACTAGCAAACAAAGTAACATATGTTTGTAAAAACCTTGGGATACCATGTAAATGTACTTTTCACTGCATGTAATCAAATGTGTTTCTCAAGATCCCTATGTTAAGCAGATCTTAGATGATCTAAAACAGTCATATCACCCACTCTAGCACCAGCTAGGTATTCCTTATAAAATGGCCTGTGAGTGTAAAGTGAAAACTGATGGCATCACTGCTTCTGTATCTGGACAACTTACAATTTCTGAAAGACCAAGAAATTTCCAGTTTAATCAAAACAGCATATCAGGGCATTGGTCTGTGATCCTAAACTCACAAGAGTAAGAATACGGTAGCTCAAGCAGAAGAAGTAGTAGCTCAAGCAGAAAAAAGTTTCAAGTGACTGGGTCAGAATTCTGACCTCAACTACTGTGGCATGATCTGAGGCAGGATCAAGAAAAAATAGATACACACATTGTTCACAGCATACCACTGTTGGTATTCATCGTGTTATTAAAATAAAAAAAAATGTTAAGTCAGAAAACAGAAGTTTAGATGCCTCACTGTAGTGTACAATAACTAATTTACAAAAACATTTAGTGGAATATTTGCTCATAGCAAAGTTTATTCTTATATGTATGGGTCACAGTTTATAAATTGCCTTGATTGATTATTTTGTTATGGTACATTTACTTTGTACAATGTCTGTTTTTGAAGCTCTCTAAGGATTGCACTAATTTAAAACTGAGTATAGATGCGGGTGATAATATTTTATTCACTGAATTGAATCAGATATTATATATTCTACAGTCTAATTCATGTTGTTATTAAAACAATGTAGACTGGTTCAGCACAAATAGTAATTTGCAATTCTTAACATTTTTAAGGCTGTTTCTGTTACTGTGAAAAAGTCAAATATCACTTAATACATGAAACCTTTTTCAAAGATTTTATTGCTGAATATCATTTGTTGTGACTTGGATCACATCACATTTTGGGAGGTATTCACACCTCCCAAATTGTAGATATTATTTTAACAGGCATTATTCTGAAGCAGCATCACTGTAAAACTGTAGAACACTTAATTTTAAATTATTAAGCAGTGCTGCATTTTTTACAATGGTGACATTTAATCCATTTACTCTTTCTCTTATGGAAAATAGCATTTTGTCCACTTACCCCTCACTCTATTTATAGCCATGACCTTTTTATTATACAGCTGTTAAATTCCAGCAATCTTGATGAGAGGATAAGTGAGACTGAAGTGCACTACTGAGACAGTGATGACAGTAACAGTCAGATTACAAGCACGTAAATGTTTTTTACTCACAATGGACATATTCCTGATAAATATAACTTTTTAAGAATAGGTCATAATGTCTAATTATTGGCAACCGTGAAAAGAAAGCTGCATTTCAACAACGCTGAAAACTGGCAAATCTAAAGAGAGGAAGCATAAGTCCTACCTGCATGTCTTTGGAATGTGGGAGAAAACTGTAGTGCTTCTACAAAACCCACACAGACATTGGGAGAATATGCAAACTCCACACAGGCAGTGGTCAGACCAGGTCTCAGGACCTGTGATGCTATAACTACTGAGCTAATGTGTCTCTATGCACTCTATGCACTCAAATAAAGCATGCGTCAAATATGTACCCATCAAATCATACTTACATACATATGTTATTCTAAATAATGTGATTCTTAATAAAATATGTATTTGCAATTCATTTATAGCACTATTATTCTCCAAAAAATAATTATGATTTCAAAACAGCCAGGTAATATGTCACTGTCTAGTTTAGCAAAATATAGGCCATCAAATATTTTGTATTTACCTAATCACCTGACAACCACACAACAGCCACCAATCAAACAGATGATTTTGGTCTCTATTATTATGTTCGTCCTCCTGTAAGTGAATAGAGGACAATAATAGCTAAAACCCTACATGCAGTCTGTTCCATAATGCCAGTGTTATATAATAGCGCATTTCTGTCTGTGATTCTTTACTCATTCATCACATACAAACTTCACACTTTTAAATACAAAAAAATATATATTTCTTAATTAAACACCAGGTAAAATGAAACTTTAGGTTACACACAGATATGCAGGAACTGCACTGTGTAGAAAGAAGTTAAAAACCATAGTTTCTGCTGGATAGTAGTGTGTTGCAGTGGGTTAGTGGTAGTGACAGCTGCCACTAAATAGAGATAGAGTTTATCTCTCTATACAATAAAACTTCAGGATATACAGTATATACTAATATAATATACATGTACATGAGATGATAATTATTTAATATAATACAATTATTATTTCTATACATAATATGCCTATAACCATTGCCTTCTTTCTTGGCTTTATGGTGACTGGACAGGATTATTTGTATCATGGTTGGATTTGTAAGTTTTCTTTAAATATATTTATTTATTTATAACAAAGTCACATTTAATTAGTCAAGCAAATACACTCAGTTTGGGCCAATTTACTGTAATGAATCACCAACTGGACTACCTGGAGTAAACCCACTCAGACACTGGGCATGCAGACTCCACACAGAAACTACCCAGGCCGCTCCACACTGGGATCGAAACAAGGATCTTCTTTCTGTGAAGCAACAGTGCTATGTACTGAGGCACCACGCCGTCCACATTGTGGCTGGAAGATTGCACTCACTTAGTGTTCTGTTTAGGGCGCCAATGTTCAAAGTCTTCATTTCTGTTCGCATTTGGGGGTAAAAGATAATTTGATTGGATGTACAATGACCAAATTGTTCCACTGTGTATAATATGTATACATTTTATTTCTATGGATGGGAAAATACCGGTACTTCCAGTATTCCGCATGTCTTCTGAAATGAATTAGCGAAGAGAAGGAATGTACCACTACAAAGGGATGACTTCACATTACGTTATATGAAACCGGACATTACAGCTGCAACATCCTGACATCACATGCAATTGCTTTCCTTTTCTTTCTCATTCATTAACTCATATTACTTCCTTTTTTAGGTCAAGGTTCATGTTTCGTCATCATTTTTTGATGGTCAGCAACATAATTTTGGACATGTTTTGGCGCTCTGATGTGAATACGAAGGGTATTTTCACATGGGAAATGCATGCAAAACAAAGCATGCAAATCACTTCGTAGCAGCTGAGCTGCTTCTTCAGGAACGAGAGCTGGCTCTTACCCTTTTTATACAGGATGGCCATATTATCTTCCCATCCCAACTTACCACTCAAGTGGACAAATGGGTGTTGACAAATGTGTTGGCTTTAACATCTCAACTTCTGAACCATTGAGGGTGACTGGAGCAAAATACTTATTTTTTGTGAAAATACTTATACAGGGGAAGCACGGTGGCTCGGTGGGTAGCACCGCCGCCTCACAGCAAGAAGGTCCCGGGTTCAATCCCAAGGTGGAGCGGCCTGGGTCCTTTCTGTATGGGGTCTGCATGTCCTCCCCGTGTCTGTGGGGGTTTACTCTGGATACTACAGTTTCCACCCTCAGTCCAAAGACATGCGTGTTAGGTTAATTGGTGTCTCTAAAAGTGCCCCTTGGTGTGTGACTGTGTGTGTGTGTGTGTCCTACGATGGACTGGAGCCCCGTCTAGGGTTGTTCCTGCCCTTGCGCCCAGAGTTGCAGGGTGGGCACCGGCTGACCCATGACCCCGTGTGGATTAAGCGGAAGACAATGAATGAATGAATGAATACTTATACAGTCTGTGTATCTGTTTGTAATTTTGCATTGTATTCATGCATGTAGTTTCCTGTTAATATGATCACTGGACAAACCAACAGCACGTTTTCTAAAAGATGGTTAAAAGTGTCCTTGTGAATTCAGCCCACCCACACAACACTTGCTTTTCATAACATTTCTACAAGATGTTACCCTTGCATAGTATGGCACTATGTGTTTACCTGAAACATCAGAAAATAATATACAAATCAGAATTTGATTTCACTAAAGAACTGTTGCGCTAAGTCACTTGTTCTGCATGCCCCTTACAATACCAATAAAGAAAATAATTTATTAAAGTACAATTGAATGTCAGCAACACAACACAGCCTTTGAACTCAAGTAAGATTTATACATGATGAAATAGTACTTCTAATAAGCAGCACAAACCAGAATATATGCATTCAAGCATTACAGCTTAAAACAAACACTCAAATGCAAGTGACGCTGAACAAAAGTTGTACCTGGGAGTAGGGGTGTGACGATACACATAGTAATATTCATTTTGTTCGATACGGGGGTTTCGATACGATACGAGCTGTAAATCGAATACATTAATATTTTTTCTTAATTATTTGCTGCGCCGTTTCTCATTCCGCGCTACAGAGTTGCAGCCATCAGCAGAGCAGAAAAGAGTTCTGAGGTGTACTGCAGTTTCATACGACATCTAGTAACATGGTGTATAACACATGTGTTACTATGACGACGCCCGAGCAATGTTTGAAGCTACTGGGGGAAAAACGTCATTCTATTGTTTTGGTTAGCCTGCTGGACGATTAGCTGACTGTAAAATGGCTAGC
>JAUZSU010161997.1:0-13762 GCA_034780255.1 Parotocinclus maculicauda | reverse complement strand
CCCTTTTGGTTATGTATCATTATTTCCCCATTCTTATTATACGCCGTGGGGTTACATCTATCCCGCATTCTGGGTCCGTAAATAAAAACACCTACCAGCATCGTAACAATTTCAAGTTATGCCCAAAACACCTATGGTTAGTTAAAAGGATCCGTACATGACTTCTGCACATTTCGCAACTCACAAGGAACAAAGAAACATAGACACACCCTAAAGAAATCTGCATGGTGCACGGTTGACGACTCGCCTATAGATCGTTAAAATAGGGCCCTTTGTATTGACGTTTTTAAGTTACAACTGCATTGATCTGCACTCCTAATTCATATTGTATAGTAACACAAGAAAAGCCTGCATAAAAACAAAATTAATAAATCAGTTGCTAGCATTTTTAATCACTACTCTGTCTTTATGAAGGGGTGTCCATGCATCTCAACTTTAGTTTTGCTAAGCAAAATACTCACCAAGTTGTTCTGCCACAGTAAAGCTTCATTGTGTTTGTACCTGCTATAACACTCCTAGATTCAACACTCCACATCATGCCCTGGCATGTGACACATTTTAGAAACTGTTTTTGTGTTATTCAGCACACACAGCATATGTTTCCAACCTACAGCTTTATGTGTGTTCTCTTTGGCTGTCAGCTCAGATTTGTACCTTGTGTTGCTGCAAGGACAAGCTTTTATTCCTTTTATTCCACTTGATCATAAGAAAGCATTTAATATTTTCCAGAAAATATGTTTTAGGAAGCATCGGTATTTCATTATTTAGTCATTGAATCATCCCCAGCAAAAGGTAAAAAAAAGGTTTTAAAAGCACTCTGCAGAGGTAAACTTATACAGTCGATTAAACGAACATGCTCTATGTTACAAGACGGGACGTGCTATGTAACATATTAAATGTTTATTAAACCTTTAATGTGTGATTTACACGTATAGCGAACGTACAAACATTCGATTGTATTGCAAATATGTCCATTGCCACAATCGATTTCATAGACAATTTTAGTCTTCTATGATATGCTACATTACCACCTTCCCAAACTTGCCCTGAGGCTTGGAAGATGGTTCCATGTTCTGGAGGTTGCCTAAAAGATAGGCTCCATCACCCACTTGCTGGGGTATTCGGATATGTAATTGCTCCAGCATAGTCATATTTCTGACGTTATACGTAATGGCTACTGCCTTTACACTTCAGTGTTCAGAAGAAATCCTAATAGTGATGACCTGCTTTAACAGACTGATAAACCGGATGCTGCAGAGGGACCCGAAGCGTCGTGCCTCGCTAGAGGAAATCGAGAGCCACGCATGGTTGCAGGGAGTAGATCCATCTCCAGCTACTAAGTTTAGCACACCTCTGGTCTCCCACAAGAACCTGTCTGAGGAGGAACACAACTCCATCATACAGCGCATGGTGCTCGGAGACATCGCTGATCGAGAAGCCATCATCGAGTAAGTGGCACTATACAGCTAGAACTTACCCTTTTGTACATTTGTTTAACAGTGTTTTTTACTTACAATAATTCTGTCCCTTGTAGTTACTTTTTCCCATTTTAAGTACAAGTTAACAAATTGCAGAATTCTTGTTTAAACATTATTGTGAATGCCATATGGATGGGATGTTCCATTTTTAAAGTTGCAAGGATTTAACAATCCACAATGTGCAGTGTCATCTCACTTCTATCTACAGGATCTAACTTCTATATTGCTGACAAAAATAGATGAGTTAAATATCCCATAATGAAATATCCCCTAATTTCTGTGAGCAGTGTAAATCTGACCTATTTTATCTGCTGAATGTAAATAACTTACTTTTCAATAAATACCTATCAACAGATACAATAAACATTAATTGGGAAATAGTTTCTAGACTAAATGGCGGAGTCTGATGCTTTGGCAACGGAACTGTTTTAGCTTGAGAAATGCGGAAAAATAAATAGTTTTACAGAACTGTGGTTCAACCACTTCTCAGAAAAGGTTGGGACAGTACGGAAAATGTATATTTCTTATTATGTTTTTATTATATGTATATTTTTATTATATTCACTGCAGACACTGAACATTTTTTCATGTTTTGTCATTTCTACTTTCATTTGCTAAAAATCAATCCATACCTGCAACGCATTCCCAAAAAAAAAACTATTAAGGGGGCCGGGGCAATTTAGCTTTTAATTGAAAACACTAAATATCACCAGATGCCAATAGGTGATTATAATCATGTTTTTATACAAAAGCAGCATCCAGGAAAGGAAAGTCTCTGAGGAGCAAAGATGAGCAGAGTTTGTCGGTGCGTGTGGAAAAAATTATTGAAATGTTTAAGAACACAGATAGATTCAAAGGGATTTGCATATTTCTCTCTCTACAGAGCATAATATCATTAAACGATTCAAGGAATCTGACAGAATATCATCGTGTGAAGGCCAATGGCGCAAAAATTAAGCTGAACGCCAGTGATCTTCAAACTTTTAGCTGGCACTGCATCAAGTACCATCATTCAACAATATAACCAAATGGCCAAGAGATTACTGAAATAAACCTTTATCAAGCACTACAATTCAGAGTTACATAAGCAAATGCCACTTAAAACTTTACTGTGAAAAATGTCTAGTAGACTAGTACTAGTAGTCTAGTAGACTTCTTTGAGCTCAGAGGCATCTAGGATGGATCATCACACAGCGGAAACATTTGATGTGCTCAGATGAATCTGTATTTAAGTAATGGGCACTGTGTGCTCTGGACCAAAGACAAAAAAGACAATCCAGACTGTTGTCAGCTACAAGTAAAAAAGTCAGGATCTGTCATGGTATCGCAAGGACATTTGTACTTGTGTGTTGGCAGCATTAATGTATAAAATACAATAAGATTTTGGAGAGACATAATGCTGCCTTTAGCAGCATTTTTCAGGGACGTCCATACATATTTTAGCAAGACAATGCAAAACCACATGCTGCACACATAAGAGGTTATGGATACTGGACTGGCCTGCCTGCAGTCCTGATCTGTCACCAATTCAAAATGTGTGGAAAATTTTCAAACAAAAATGCAATGATGACCCCGTGCTGTTACAGATTTTAAGTTGTGGTTACTGGAAGGTTGGGATAAAAAACTCCACATGAAACATTAAATCGCTTGATATCCTTTGTGCCAAACCATCTTGTAAAGTGTGGTGAAACGAAATAGCAACATTACAATTGGTAAATGCTTTACCGTCTTTTACTTTTACTTTTTTTGGGATGTGTGCAGGAATGGAGGTTTATTAACAAATATTAATGAAGTTGACCAGACAAACATAAAATATCTCAGGTTCATATTGTCAATAATACCCTTGAGGTTTGTGCTACAGTGTGAGATATTGGCACTGGTGTACTGATCATCTAACAACTGCTGTACACCAGTGCCAATATCTCACATTATAGCACTCCCCCTCATGTAGTATTGCTTTAAATCACTGTGTTGACATACTATCCTTCAAGCATTACATTGGCAGTATGAAATCCTGCATACTGGAAATGATATTCAAACTGAGCTTTTTTCCCATTGTCACATGAGGTGCAAATAGACACACAATTTATTTGTACATGCACTCAGTGTGTTTCATCAGGGTATGCAGTTATCTTTTGTCTTTAACAGAGCTCTGAATACACATCAGTAGCTGTTCAAATCTTTCCAAGAGATTGCTGTCTTAGCCTGGCTTTTGCGGTTGCTCTTTGTTCATTAACGCATAATCCTTGAGAAGCAGAGAGGAGGGACTGCAAATGTGCTCGGGCCATACCGAGCGCTGGAACTATGCCGAGGACATGCTAGTCACAGCCAGCACCATAAGATCGGCATGAGAGGGCTTACAGAAATCAGCGTGCATGCTTGTTTCCAGTACCGTGCTATTTTAATCCCATACAAGCTCAGAATATAGGACATTCCACTGGATTTTCGGTTCTTTAGATTGATTTCCTGTTAGTCTGTTTGTTCTTGCTCTTACCATCACTTGGTAAATCCTGCTGTGCTTCACACTGAATACATTCAATTTTTTTAACCCTTCTAGAGCCCTAGAGACTAACAAATATAACCACATCACGGCTACCTACTTCCTGCTGGCAGAACGGATCCTACGGGAGAAGCAAGAAAAGGAGGTGCAGCCTCGCTCCTCCAGCCCCAGCAACATCAAGGCCCATTTCAGGTACAGTCCAACTTAGGGGTGTGCCATATCGAATCGTTCGCAATAATAGCGGTATATATTTTTGGAACATAAATATATAAAATATAAACTATAAATATATAAATTGGAATATAAACCATTCATATCGTGATATTATTACGTCTTTGTGTAACAATGTAATGCGGTTACACAGAGTATGGTGTACGTTTGTTACATGACTCATAAGCAGAGCAACAGGAATGGCAGAAAGCGGTTCTACAGTGGAACCACTTAGATGTACAACAAACTACAGTAAGCTAAGCAAAAGGTCTGTAACAACAAAAGGGAGAAACTCATCTAATGTTTCACAAACTTAAGCAGATGCACTCAACCGAGTACGAGGAAAGTAAAAAATGCCACAAGGTCAAGTATTTTAAAGTATAAACTATATTTTGTTGTGACTGTATGTTGTATAAATATATTACCAAAATATATAATTATCACAAAAGTACCCTAAAATATCGTAATATTATCTTGGGGCCATATCGCCCACCCCTAGTCCATCTCTGTTCAGAGTGTATGGATTGCTTCTCTACAACTCGGAACATTCCCTGATAATTTCAGTGAATAAAAGTCCTAACTAGTTCAAAGTTGAAAAGTACACTTAGCTATCAGGCACACAATTGCTCCAGGTTCGATCTGAGAGCAGCAGGATTCTGTTAGGCCGTCCCTTCTCTGAGAGGCAGGATCTGCTGTATTTCAGGATTTGACACTGTTTAATGAGGACAGACTGTACATCCTCTGTCTCTGCTGCTAAACCCTGCACAGGGTGACAAATGTGTTTAAGGGCTGTGAAATTTTTTTGGGCTGACCTAGAATAGCAGATCTGCTTTCTGTCAAGCTGGAGGAGGCCAAATATAAAAAGGTATTATAATTCCACCCATTTCCCTTGTATTCAGAATGTTATTGTGTAGGATGGGATATTATAGACCAGTGCAGACAGTTATTCTCTGCCATACAAAAGCGTACAGAATGCTTCTGTTTAAACTAGTGGCTTTTTCACTTTTCTTTCATCCAGTGGCATCATTTGTATTGTGGCTCTGAATTTATTATGTGCCATAAACATGATGCCATAATTGTTAAGTTTTGTCGTTATAGAACTCAAGCTTCAAGGGTATTGTTTTAAACATTGGCAACAGGAACAAGCATGACCCTCTGACATCATGATGCACCCAATTGAGATGCGTAGTTTAAAAGCCCTTCTAGGTTATGTTTGTCCTTTCACTTACATTCTTCATTCACAAGTGGAACAAAAATAGCTCTACAAGTTCACACATCTTCCTGTGATTCACCATACGCCTTTATTAGCTGTATTAGCTTGGCGGAAGAATAAAATCAGCCTATTGTCATTGTTCATATTTGTAAACGCTCAGAAGCTTAATAATTGACTGCAATGTGTGTCACCAAATAATCAGTTAATGAAACACTGCTGGGCGGCATGGTAACACTCACCAGCGCCTCACAGCAAGAAGGTCCTGTGTTCAATCCCAGGTGGAGCGAACCTGGGTGCTTTGTGCGCGCGTGTGGTTTGCACGTCCTCTCTCTGTCCGCATGGGTTTACTCTGGGTACTCCAGGTTTCCACCCACAGGCCAAAGACGTATGTTAGGTAACATGTTGTTCCTGTCTTGCACCCTGTGTTGCCGGTTAAGCACCAGCTCTTGATGACTTTGACCAGTAATAAACCGATAAGAAAGTGACTAAATGAATGAATTAAATACAATAATAATTATGATCTTGTGCCTGACATGAAATTTAAAAAAAAATAGAAACATTGAATACATTTATATTAAGTATTTAGTACAGTTGTGTGTACAATCTCTGCAAAAAACTGTCATATCCTGTCCATTAAACCCTGAAATTGAATTTTCTCAACATCAAAGTAAAAATAACATTATAAAACTTCAAATGAATGATGCAGTCCGAGTAATGGTACAAGAGCACAATCATCTAAAGGGCTTGATCATTTATTTAAAACTGATTACATTTTCAACAGAGGTCAGTAACTCCCCCTCCCCTCCTCCTGTTGACTGTCAATGCCATGTCTAAAAACTTTCCTGCCAAGGTCACGGGATCCTACAGTTACTCTGTTTACTGGACCAAGATAGAGATGTTCTCTACGCTATTATATTTAGTATTTTACTTATATTTATACTATTATCTTATGTTGTAGTTTTATATTCTGTATTATTATACTCTCCATATTATTTTGTTCTGTTTAATTGTCTATAGTCTTATTTATTATATTTCTTTAAATATGTTAATTACTACTATAAACTTATTAATTAGGCAACTTAAGGTAAGTTTAATTTTTAGGTACATCATCTAGGCTGCCCAAGGAAATTGGGTCCCATTTAGAGTCTTGATCCTCACAAGGTGTGTTTCTTATATCATTTAGGGAGTTTTTCCTTGCCACAGTTGCCCCAGACTTGGACCGGTTAGCTCTGTGGACCTAGATATTTGTAAATACACTTTGAGACAATGGTGAATTGTAAAACTCTCTGTATAAATAATTTTGACTTTGATTACCAATTATAAATTATGATCTTGTACAACCAGTTACCTTCCAGATTACACACTGGACTAACCGGCCCCCACCTGCCATCAGTTGTGGAGATTTTGATTACTTCAGAACCAAACTAGCTTTTATTAATTTATTTATTTTTAGGATTTCAGTACAAAGTATTCACCATAGTTGGATGTAATTTGTCCACCGCATTAGCACTGTCTTGCCAACACAACACAATACCTACTGTGAAGCACGGTGAGTCTGATGCTCAGTTTGAACTTCAGCAGGTCGTCTTGGCCAGTGCTTCATACCTAAATGCATGTGATTGGCTGATTAGATTAGCCTTAAGTAGCAGTTGAACAGGTGTGCCGGTGAATGTATGTTATAATGGGTTTAGATGTTTAGACAAAAGTGACTCTTTCAAACATGTATTATAAGGTTTGTTTTTTTTAAATTTTTTTTTATTTTTTTTTAGGTACTGTAAGTTGCATAACAATAACACCAGTGGTCCGTTTTTCTTCTCAGGCAATCATGGCCCACAAAAATTGACATGCACCAGGACATTGAGGACAGCCTAGCTGCATCTTCCATCTCGCATGCTGGAGGGCCACAGTCTCCGGCTCGCAGTGCTGAGAACCTACTGAACGGGCATCGTAACAAAGGGCTGCTGGATCTGGGTCGTCGGGAGGAGAGCAGTGAGGCCTGCAGCAGTACCCTGGTTTACCCCGGCCAAATGGCTTCTCTCACCTCGAACCCGCTCAAATCGGGCGGCACGGCTCCTTCTGCCTCAGTATCAGGCAAGCAACGGACTTGCCTCTTCCGTGTTGAAGAAGACGAGGAGGAAGAGGAGGAGCTGGAACCAGCACCTCTCCCCACACAGGTGATTTTGCGCCGCAAGCCGCCATCTGTCACTAATCGGCTGACGTCGCGCAAAAGCGCACCGGTACTCAACCAGATATTTGAGGAGGAAGGTGAGTCAGACGAAGATGACTTTGATATGGATGAAAGCCTGCCTCCTAAACTGAGCCGTCTGAAAATGAACATGGCATCTCCCGGCACGGCACAGAAGCGCTACCATCGGCGCAAGAGCCAAGGCCGTGGCTCTAGCTGCTCCAGTTCGGAGACCAGCGACGACGATTCAGAGAGCCACCGTCGTCGACTTGACAAAGAATCAGGTTTCACCTACAGCTGGCACCGCAGAGACAGCAGTGAGGGTCCTCCAGGAAATTCAGGGGGTAATGGAGGTGGCGGTGGCGGTGGTGGTGGTGGTGGCGGCGGCGGCAGCAGCGGCGGGCAGAGTAAACCTCCAGGAGAGGGCAACTCAGGCCCAGACAAAGGAAGCAACGATGGAGGCAGTGGTGGAAGTGGATCCACAGGACAGGGAGGGGGGTCTAAAGGACAGGGAAGTCCCTCAAGCTGTTCAAGTGGCAGCAGCAATCCGTCTTCACGCTCCACACGCACAGCGGCCAGGAGCAAGGGGGATCTGGTGGAGAGCCTCAAGCTCATGAGTCTTTGTTTAAGCACCCAGTTTCAACAACGCAGCTCAGGACGAGGGGCGCGCTTCATCGTGGACCCACAGTCTCTCTCCAGCGTCCGAGTGCAGGAGAAGTCCTCGTGGAAGATGTGCATCGGCTCCAACAGCAGCCTAGAGAAAACTCTTAATGTTGGCGGTGGCTTAATGGAGCATTATCCGGACCAAACGGCAGCCATGCTGAATGAACTAGCTCTGGCCAATGACAACAACTTGCACTTGAAAGCAAATGTGCTTCAGCTACCTCTGTGCGAAAAAACCATCTCGGTAAACATCCAGAGGAACCCCAGGGACGGGCTTCTCTGTACATCTGCCCAGGCCAGCTGCTGCCAGGTCATATGATGGTGCGTTACCTGATGGTTGATTGTTCCTTTCGCTGCGTTTGTAGCATAATGAGGACTCGAGGATCTTCGGTAGCTGTGTCTGATCTTCCCTGACCCTCCATCGTCTTAATCATTCTTCCTTATTTATTGAGGGTTTTTTTGTTGGACCTGTTGGGTTTTATAAGGTGTATGCTGCTAGCTTTTCCAGGGTTGCCCCTTTTAGTTCCTCTCAGCTTTTACAATTGTTTTCCAGCCTCTTTATGATTTATCCTGTCTACACTTTTCTTTGCACCCTTCTCCTTTGACTTTTCTTCTCAGTCGGTAAGTGTTTACGATGGACTGCGTGGTTGGTATCGACCAGTCAATCAATAGGTCTGTAGACTTTTATTTTATGACAAAATATTTAATAAAGACAGATATGATCATACGCGTGACAGAGTAGCACCTGATAGTATGAGCACTTAGGATTTCTAATTCCAAGTAAATTTTCAAGTCAAGGTTCAGTAGGGATGATAGCCTAAAGGGTTTAAAAACAAATCCTGTAGGGAGAAACAAGTGCAATTCTGATTAATGTCCTATTCTGATGTCTTAAACTACAACCCCAAATCAGAAAAGGTTGGGACAGTATGGTAAATGCAAGTAGTAAATCAACACTGTATCTTATATTTACAATAATTTCATTGCAATATGAACCCAATTTTGTTCATGTTTTGTCTGGTCAACATTATCTGCATTTCAGGCCTGCGAATGTCATTCCAAAAACTGTTATGGTAAAGCATTTAACACTTTGTATACCTGCCACAGTATAATATAGTATAGTTTATTATAACATTGCCGCATAGATGTTTCTTTCTGCATACACATCTTTAAATTCTCCACACATTCTGTATTGGTGACAGGTCAGGACTGCAGGCAGGCCAGTCCAGTATCCATACCCTCATCTTCTATAGCCATGGTTTTATAATGTGTGCGGCATGTGGCTCTGCATTGTCCTGTTGAAAAATGCATGGGCCTCCCTGTAAATGGGGTGAAGGCTGCTCATCTTGAAGGAATGAATGTTGGTCTAAAATACCAATGTTCTTTTCTGCATTAATGCTGCTATCACATAAGTGTAAATGTCAAGGGCACTGACACAACTCCATACCATGAAAGACCCTGGTTTATGGATGTATTGCTGAACAATCTTGGTGGACTTTTCATCTTTGGCCCGGAGCACATGGGCATCTGCTTTATAAAGGTTTGCCAAAGTAATCTCTTGCCCATGAAGTTATATCAGCTATTTGTTGAATGGGGGTTTTCATGCAGTGCCATCTGAGGGATCGAAGATCATGGATGTCAAGTTTAGGCTTGTGGTCTTCCACTTTTCATTCTGAAATTCTTGAGTTTAATGATATTATGCCCTGTAGAGAGAGAAATATACCTTCCAATCTGTCTTTGAGGAACACTTTTTAAACATTCTCACGAATTTGTTGATAAAATGGATATTGTATTGCCATCGATGCACCTCAAAAACCCCTTTTCTGAATACTGCTTTTATACCAAATAATGATTACAATCACCTATTGACATCACACGTTTAAAATCACATTAGTTTTTCCACTTCATTTCCTGCTCTAAATTGTCCCTTTCTTAACTTTTTTTTGGAATGTGCAGTAGGCCTGGACTGCTGAAATGAAAAATGCTGAGAAATGTATATTAAAAATTAAATGACAGCGATTAGACAAAACACAAAATATATTGGGTTCATGGTGTCTGTAATGAAATGAAAGTAAAAGTAAGAAGCACCTCATTTTTGTTCCATACATTTTATGTCCCAACTCTTTCTGAGTTAGGGCTGTAATAGACCAATTTACAATTTGTTAATGAGCTTCTGTGGGTCACATTTATGATGCAGTGGTTTAATGACCCATGTGTAAAGAACAAGCTATAGCAGGGTTTATAACGCTAATTTCCGAACAGGAAAGTGCTTTACATATAGCATTAAAATGATGCCTGCCCATAAAATGATTTCTTCTGAGAATTACATTGAGAAGTGCATTGATATCACTTTGTGAATTTGTTTCAATATAATTTTTGGTTTTCTTACAGAATAAAGATCAGAGTCTTTACGCAGTCTTAAAGTATAGCAATGGTGTGAATTTGTTTTGGATAACAAAACGATCAAACCTTTTTTTACGTCCACATTACAATATAAAAAGGAATCCATTCACTGTGGTAGTAAATGAGCTGCAGAAATGGATATGGATGTACAATATCGATTGCTGGAGTTCCACAGCTCTTTAGAACCACAGCTTCGATCTATAATGAAAATCATTAAGATAATGTTGCTCTGTGAACCGGCCATGTTCCATTAGGCTGGGTTAACTGTAGCTGCCAAAATCATTAAGACCTTAAATCATAATTGCAATCGTAGTAATAATAATATTAACAACAACAATAATAATAATACACAAATACAGGTAGTGTGGAGCCAGATCCAAGTCCATCTGTTCTTACCTTGCTCATTGTGTTTGCAGTTCACACTTTCGTTACTGTATGCACCAGTCTCTATTAAGGACTGGCCTTAAACGATGTCTAATAGGGTATGTAAATACGTTTTTAAAAGTTTATTTTTTTTAAAGGACTGCTGTTTTACAATGCTGTGCCAGGTTGGCTCGCATCCAACACACTCTCGAACCCTAACGAGCTTCGTTGTGACCACTTTCAGGCAATATAATAAAGGAGATTGAATGACCATCATGACCTGGAGTATAAAGCTAGAAATGACCCAGGCTGAAGCAGACAGGAGAGAGCACTATCTGTGTCAGAGATTAAGTAAGGGCATTGGCAATAAGCTATAGGTCGCAGCTATCTGTAAATATACATATTTTTGGTTTTATAACATGTACATTGGTTCATGTCACCAGAAAAGAGATCTTGAGTATTTTTGTTTCTTTTAAAGCTGTAAATAGAGGTGTAAATATGGCACATTCTCTGTTGAACTGTAGTGTCATCTATCTGGTTCATAGCTGTAACATAGCTTTACTAGTCCTGAGTGTCGCAAGTACATTTAGCAATGTTGAAAAAGAAAATGGCGCCATATTCATGTCAGTCTCCGAACGTGTGCTGGTGTAAACAGGTAAAACAATAATGTGCATGTGCTGGACTTTTGACAGGATTGATCTGTGGGCGTCGACAGGGGAGAAACGCCACAAAATGTTACTGGACCAAAATCATGTACGGACTTGAAGAAGTGAAAAGGAATAAATGTTCTGTTGTTGAAACTTGTCCTCAGACGTTATATATAGCTATGGTAATGTCTAAAGATTAAATGTCGTGCAAAATGGCTTTGAATTTTTGCCTCTGTCTGTTTTTACGCATTTGCCACAGTTCACAGTGTTAATCGGCTTAAGCGGGAACCTGTTGTTGACCCTAGATTAACCTTAGTTCTTACATGCTGACACACCACAATGTAAAATGTTTTATTCAGTTACACTTGTTCAGGAGTTGGGACCCAATTAATTGATTGTGAAATATGATCACTGGACAAAAAGTCACCTGTGACTGAAATGTCTAATAGCATGTAAATTCTGATAAGAATTTCCCGAATAACTGTACACTTTGACACACCTAAAAAAAATCAGCTGTCCTTCACACTGTGGTATTTGGTACACCCAAATGCAATTCCCAATTTCTTAAATGCAAGTTCTTATTTTTGCCATTCATTAATATCTGTTTTTGCACTGTACCACTTCTTCTTGACCTATGAATCCTGTCGCACACCCACCAGGAATTTATAGCTCGATCATCCACATGCAATGCCATCTACAGGTGCCTGAAGTTACCACAATGTAAAAAGCACAAAGTGACTCTTTTTTTGGTCGGGTGAGTATGTGTAACACAGAATGTTCAGTATTCATGTCCAGTAGTAAACAGTGGAGGTGGGAACTATTTTAGACAGAATACTGTACTGAAGCGTTATCTCGGCTCCAAAGTGTGCAACATAGCGAGTGCCCTTGGTCTCAGTGACTGAATACAAACTCAGAGCATGTATACCTTGTAAGTTACTCTAAATAAGGGCATCTACTGAATTCTGTAAAAGTTAAGTAGAGTTGTTGTTAAATTCTGACCCTGCCACCTGTATGCCTCAGCAGAAATCAAGATGTGCAGTTCGCATGTCATAATTGAGTCTCAGTCCTCTGTATGTGGCTGACAAATTTGAATAAACATTTCTACATTCCTCACCTTTCTTTATTGCCTGATCCCAGGTAAACTCAGAAACCCGAGGCTGTTTGCCTTAAAAATCCCAGGAGAACAACAGTACAGAAAGCTCCCCTGTCTGGCATCAACAATCATGCTGCAGTCAAAATCACAGAGATCACATTTTCGACCCTATTCTGATGGTAAACGTTACCAGAGGCTGCTCGCACATATCCGCATGACAAACTTTGACTTCTGTATTTGTTGTGCAACGTGAAGTGTATCTAAGAGCTTGGGTTAGAGGTACTCAGAAGTCAATGATAATAACAGAACAGAATTATGTGATGGAATGTATCTGGCATCTCTACTTAAAAAAAAAAAAAAATAAGCTAGGCAATCTGTTGAACACCCCAGTCCTCCATCATCTATGGGACCAGTGCCACCAGAAACATGGTGCCATATATATATATATATATATATTAGGATATATATATATATATATATATATAAAATAATGTGGATCGGACACAGCGGTTTTGTCACTGAAAATTTTCCAACAATGTAGAATGTCTCACCCCAGCTTTACAATTTTGAGCAAGCCCGAGGCAAGAGAGTCGAGGGAAAACTCCCTAAACAATATAAAGAAGCAAGGACCAAAACCCAAACATTCTTGTAAGGCTTAGAATTTTTTTTAGTCAAATAAGTTTGTAGTGATAGTTCATAAAACCTAAATATTTTAGCTACAAGGTGGAGCGATATGGTCGATGTGTTTAATAGAATGCACAGTAAGTGAACACAGTGATTAAAACTCCAGCAGCACTGCTGTGTCTGATCCACTGCCACTAGCACAACACAACAGACTAATACACCACCCTCACATCAGTGTTACTGCAGTCCTGATAATGATCCACCACCCAGAAATATTGCTCACCAAAAATAAGGGGGTAGTTCAAAATAAAATACAGTCGATTCCGGTTAATGGGACCACATCGGGACGCGATCGTTTTGGTCCTAATAACCGGCTGGTCAGATTA
>JAUZSU010161996.1:0-25504 GCA_034780255.1 Parotocinclus maculicauda | reverse complement strand
CTCTCTCTCTCTCACTCTCTCTCTCACTCTCTCTCACGCACCCACACACACACACACACACACACACACACACACACACACACACACACATTTGTTTTGCTATTCTTGTGAGGACTTCCCATTGACAAGGATGACAATGAAACATACCTGCAGCTATGATGCTACACCTACCCCTAACCCAACCACAATAACCTAAAGCAAGTCTTTTGGCTCTCTTTGTTATTCAAATAAAAATTGGCATTTTTTTCTGAACAAAAGCAAAGTAGCAAGGACCGGAAAAAACAGTCCTCATAAGAGAAAATTCCAGGTACGGACATTAGGTCCTCACAAGTATAGAAAGACTATTCCTCTCTCTCTCTTTCTCCCTCTCACTCACACACACACACACACACACACACACACACACACACACCACTGACCACATCACAGCCACTAGCTCCCTCTGTTGTCCATGGCTGAACTGCATTGGAGCAGGTCGTCCTAACACAGAGGTGCCAGCTTACCCGAGTCCCTACCATGCAGCACTACACAGCTATGCTGTTCTTTTACTTTATACCAAACACATGCATACACCCTTACACACAAACACACACACACACACACACACACACACACACAATGCACAAGTTCTGTACATAGATGTGTTTGTGCTCATGTATTTTTGTGGTTATTAATGTATGTCAAACTACCTTCAGATGATTATGTTTGCATATGTAATATATAAAATAAAATGCACAACTACAAATATGCGAAAACATAAAATTATTATATGGTTAGCTGCACAAGTGTTTTCATTAATTTGATTAAACTTATACACTGACATACGCTTTATTTCAAATTCAATTATTAAAAGGTCTATTATTAAGTCACTTACTATGTTAATTACTATGTTAATACTATGTTAGTTTATTACTTTAATTACAATAAACATTAAACACGTCCTTTAAACATTTCCTGACTAATTCAAGTATATTTGAAGCTCGAAGAAGCATTTAGCACAGGGACTATATTGACCCACCTGGCTCTGCATATGCAGACCTTCTTTTGAATTCATTAGGCACAAATTTTGACAAGTTGATTCTAAACAACTCCAGCGGTGTGCTCACATTGAGCCAGCTGACATGTGACCCACGTGAACTTGCCTTCCCCTATGGACTAAAGTGATTGATGCCGTGCCGCCCGTGTGCTGATAATTCTTAGCTGTGTGTCAACAGCCGCTGACCAAAGGGGTCATCGCTGTCTTTAACATTTCACACACACAAATACAAGTGCATGCTGGCTTTCCCCAGCGCGTCCCACAAATACATCTACACATGCAAGTGAACAAAAGAACCTTATTCATGTCTGCTTTTTGCTTTCTTCGAATTTAAGACAATCCTGTGTCTGTGGGGAAATTTTTTCAGTTTTGGAAGCAACACCAGGCCTGGGAGGATGTAAAACACGTGGCAGAACAATGGATGACGAAGCTGCGCAAAAACTGCTAATGGGAACAGGGGGCGGATATTGACACGTATCGACGGCCGGGGCAATCAGTGCAGCCTGGCCGTGCATACTTAAGTTCAAATGTATTCAGCGAGGCTGCAGGGATTACAGCCTATTAATGACAGCCTGTAGTGAGAAGCCTCGTTTGACAGTTTTTCAGTTTCTTTTTTTTCCTGAATGACTTTAGAAATAGAGCAGTATGCAAAATTCATGCTGAGCATACAGTACAATTTTTGTAACACATTCATCCATATTTAAAAAGGATGCAATTGCTGTCATGTTAAACTGCAAGTATTAAATGTTCTTAAATGCTTTGGGAAAGCATTACAGATTTTTTTTTACATTTTTGTTTTTTGCTTGTCAAATGTAGAAGTTTTTCTCAATCACTTGCTCTATTTGTTCTTAAAATATAAAGTTACTTTGTTGTAGGGATTGTTCAACATTCATGCATGCAGTAATGTAGACCTCTCTCGACTGCTCCCAATTCTAATTATAGGTTGTTACAGCAGTTCATCCACATGTTAGATCTGGAACAGGTTTATGTGTCGAATGCCACCCTCCACACTTGTACAGGTTTGGGACCGCACTTTGAGTATATCACAGTGGCAGGAGTTCTGTAAATGCACCACTCAACTTTCAAATTGCAAGTCCTACTGTTGTTTAGACACAGGCCCTCTGACACTCTGTCCATCAGTTAACTCCACTCCCTGTGCCACCCAGACATGCCAGTATGTAGACTGGCCTCTCCTAATTCCCAGCTGGAATACATTTATTAAAAAATGAGTGGGTGAAGGTGCTCAGTGTTCCATCGATCTGACAATCTTTAAATTGTTGATTGAGATGAATGAAAATATACTTTTGCTAAGCAGAATTGCCTGGTTAACAATAGGAGAGATAAGGTCATGCTTCACCCACTGTTCTGCTGGAAATAATGTGACTGGGTAGTTCTGTTGGTAGTAGCTGTGATGGTATTGATTTTGGTGCAGGGATTATTGTGGTTTGGGCAGATGCTAGTACTTGTGTTTTGGGTTTACTGATTTTGAAAGTTGTCCCTCCTTTATACCAGAGCTCCTAGAAGTCAAATACCACAGTAAAGATTTTTCATTAGAAATGTTACCAGAAGTTTAAAGTACAGAAAGAGAGCCACTGTAACCGAATCAATAAGTCTGTTCCCACTTCTCTCAGCCTTAATCATTGTCAATGAAAAAACTTGAAATTTAGACTGCATTATCTATTTTCACCTAGCCTGACAGAAATTTGAAGAAGCAAGTTTTTTTTACCTTCACTTCCACTTTTTTTTAGCTTTTTTTAAGCACTGCACTTCTTCCTGAGGAATGTAAATTGAAACGTTTAATTTTTTTCTTCTCCTCACAGTTTTAGTCTGAATCTCAGCTCTGAGAGCACTGTGCGATTATGCAGCATGTGCATGTGCGTTCGCCGCATTTGATCCGCACACATCTTAATATGAGGAACGTTTCTTGGTCCCGGGGGATTTTGCACAACACAGGTATTCCTCCTTTTGCATTTCAGATAGCAGCTCTCTCTGTCTTGTCTGTCTGGCTCGCTTTCTCTCTCTTTTACTTTTCTCTTTAACCCAGTGCGAAAAGAAAACTCTTTGGGGCATCCAAGCTTTTGTATGATATTTGTTCTGACCAGCACGTGATTTAAGATGGACTATTAACACAGCCATGTGGATACATTAATACTTTGCAGGTGATAAATGATTCACATGAAAAGACAAATCAGTCTAATTATTTAAATGCGATTATTTCCCGAGCTAATAAATTTGGTGCATATTTTACGTAAATGTTTTTTGGTTTTATTTATTTATTTATTTATTTTATTTTTTATTTTATTTATGATAGACTATGTAATTCCACAGTACACTATGCATCTTTAATGTAAATGGCTGACACACTGACAACATTACCTAATAATGACATAAATTTATAGAATTCTTTACAATGTAAAGGCTTTGCATTTTGGTCAGATGGATAAAAGCCTCACTGAAAAATCTTGATGAGAAATTAAATACGATTTTTTTTTCATCTTACTGCAGTGTAGTGTACAAAGGCAAAGTGGAAAATGCAAAGACCCTTTACCACCAGAGGCATTTTATTTTCTAAGTGAATAAGCTAGATACAATATTATTTTTCTTCTAAACCAATCACATTCCGCTTTTTATTTCTATATAACTGTTTAACTTAGAGGAAGATGTTTCCTTGGTAAGAATCAAGTTCTGTATCATAAAAGGTGGCCGAAAATGATTTGGACGGCGGCATGGTGAGGCAGACACAATAGTTTGCCATCCGGTATGGCTCCTGAATTTTCTTATCAGTGGGGAATTGCGCAGCACTGAGAACCTGGCAATATCTTCCCTGCTGCTGCTGGAAATGCGGTGAAGGTAGTCGCACACACACACACACACACACACACTGGCACATGCACACACACGCTTAAGTGCAGAGGGAGCACAAATGTAGCGCAATCATTCTAAAACAAAGGGGAGCCTTTGATCTTTTCTCGGGGATCACCCCCTTGTGTGATGCCTCCTCTTCCACAGACAAACTTACACTGTACTTGGCCAATCTGTGCTGTGGGGAAAACATACAAACATAACTTTGGACAATGGGGAATTCTTCAAGCAAAGTAATTGTAATTGTTGTCATTCTGCTTCATGCAAATATACATTTAAAACACCACACACACACACACACACTCACAAACAGCAGATAGGCTGTCTAATATTTGGCAATATCACTGTGCAGACCTTAATTAAAACACCTTTTCTTCAGTTTTGTGTTTACCTGTCATCCCAAGCCGGACAGAAGCAGCTACAGGGAGATCTGAGGGTGAAAAAAGAGCAATCACGGTGCATAGCTTCATTTACAACGTTTTGTATCAACAAAGTGAGAGGCTTTATCTAGACGCTTGACAGCCGATAAGCAGTGCTGTAGGAGAGACATGCACTGCCTCTTTAAATCCCCCTCTCTTCATATATCTATCTCGCAGTTGTCTCATTATCTCGCTCTCCCTCTCTCTCTCTCTCTCTCTCTCTCTCCCTCTCTCCCCCTCTCTCTCTCTCTCTCCCCCTTCTCGCGCTCTCTTTCTCTGTGTCACTCTGTCACCACCACCACCCCCTTCTTTCTCACTGGCTCTCACTGATCTGTCCCCTCCCTTCTCTCCCTGCTTAGTCCCACTGTTCGCACACACTGCATCTCGTCTGGATCCAATTGGCTGCAAAGGCACCAATCTGGCACAAGGAAGGGCCAGGGGGACTGCATATGCAAAGACTCACTTCATATTCATGAGCACCAATCGCAGCTTTAAGTCCTTGATTAGAAGAGTGAAAGAGCTTTTGGTCCCAACTGGCTGTGCCTATAGGCTTGTCACTGAGAGAACGCAGCCTGTTAATTGCACCGCTCGAGTGACGGGACAGGAGAGAGAGAGCGAGGGAGGAAGAGAGAGAGAGAAAAAACTTTGATTTATAGAAGAGCTTGTTCTAATGATGGTCACTGTGCGCAAATGGATTCAGTAGAACTTTCCATCCCTGAGTGTTTCACGTTACACTCTGAACAAGAGTAGGTAAATTTTCAATGTTTCTTCCTTCTTTAATTCTGCTCGACCTGCCTGTGTGTTGTGCCTCATGCTTGTGCTTGTTGTGGTCATGTGTGTATGTGTGTACTGTCAACAGTAAGCGTGCTGCGTCTGTGTGGTGTCCTGTACTACCTATCTAAAGTGAGGAGCTGGTTACTGGCATGTCAGGTAGCAGATCTCTGAATGTGTGCCAATGTGTGAGAGTAAAGTGTCTTATTAAGGTAATACCTGGTCAGAATTGTAATTTCTCCCTCTGTCTTAAAACACAGTTCTTAAACAGAGGCTAGTGTGATTTTATTTATTATTTGTAGGATACTTTCAGCCACAAAATAATTTTAAGTAGCCTCAATTAGGGACCGAGTGAGAGGTGTAGAAGTGGCAGGAGAGCTTGAATCAGGCCAGCCTGTCTGCATGTGGCCCACCGGTGGCATTAAAGACAGCAAAAACAAGACAGGAGGGAGAATTAGTGGGAGAACAGAGGGCAAACTGGGGGATGTGGCCCCACTCTTTGGTCCGGGGTTGTTCACTCTATCGGCTGTCAGAATGGCACGAGGAAGCTTTTGTAAAGTGCTCTATAAATCAGCTTGACCAGAAACAGTCATGCTGCTTCCTTGTGCATGTGCATTGACTATGATTATGCTTTTCCCATGCCTCTTGGTAATGGCAGCTTTCATCTTGAACAGTAAACTTTTAAAGTCCTAGATTGCATTCCTAGACATAGTGGCAGAGAGTCTAGTTAGTTCCGTTTAAAATAGAGAATTATTAGTTTCATATCTGACTTTGTTTTAGGTCTTCATTTTAAAATAAAGTATGTCACCAGACCAGGTGTACACACACTTAAAAGTGAATGTACAGTTCTAGCAGTGACAAACATTATACCAAAGTTACCAAATATATACTTCTAACCTGAAGAAATACTGTGAACAGACTGAGCAGAGAGAGGACTGAGCTTACGTACAGGGGACTGGGCACAGACTGACAGAACAGAGCATGAACACAAATGCATATATGTTTCTATTATGTGTGGTCCTGCAATGCCAAAATTACCTAAACCATTTACTTTGAGCTTTCCTGGCGAAATACTTTTTAAGCTAAAAAATAATTATAATAATATAATAAAACAATAATAAAATTCTTTGTCTTCAAAAACAATGCTATTCAGACAAGCACTTGCACATTTCAGGAAGTTTCATCTCTAAACCAAAACATTTTTTCTGCATTTCTACTGTTGGCATATTCATTAGTCTAAGTGGATTAATGCTAATGAAAGTAAATGCAGAGATAAGAATATCGCTTTTCCTCATCCTTGTTTTCCCCTCATTTCATTTGCTGCTGTTTGATCTTTTCCTCCAATATAAATTAACTGGTGATATTCTAATTAGTATATTAATGGTGGCAATCACAACAAGTGGCGGTTTAGCTATTATCATAATTACACTTACTGCCTTGCATGTACATTTCATTTGCAGGCTTGCTGTATTATTTTAATGCTTACGCATGAAATTTCCAGTGATTTTAATTCTGCATATTAAATTCAGATTGATTTCGGCACTGTGCATTGAGTTTAAACTTCATATTTTAGTTAAATTGCTATTTATGAAAAGTCCACTAATGTCACATTAATAGAGCAATTTGTTTATTATTTATTATTGAGTAAGGTTGATTATTAATTATTAATAATTCATTTATTTTTAATTCAAGTCAAGTATATTTAAAGAAATGTAATAAAACAATTTAATAAAACTGTACAACCAGGTGTTTGAACTATGTTGAGCTGATCATGTGCAGTTTATTTAAAAAAAATAAATGTTCTGCAATCTCAGGATAAATGTGTAGTTCAGCTTTATTAAATATGTATTTTTAAACCAAGCAAAATAATTAATTTAGTTAAAAAGATAGTTTAATAAAAATCATTTTATTATTTTACAAGACTAAAATATGTGTTTCAGCAGAAGTTACAAGGCAGTCCAGTACCAGTATTCATCTGAATAGGATGATATGGGAATGTCTATTCTCTCTGCGGTACTCACATCATTAAAGCTGTACCTGGTGTACAATTCATGGCTGGCCAAGCGTTAGCAACCTTTTGTTGGTTCTGGATAGATTTTTTCAGACAGCTCACACCAGTCCTAGCCTTTGAAGAAAAGTTGATGATTTTAAGTTATTTCCACCTTTTCTTTCGAGTCTTCAGTTGTGGAACTGCAAAGGAGGGGGTAAAAACCCCAGAGGCAGGGATCAGAGAGGAATAAAGGGAGATTGCGTAAATTAAATTCATTTTAATCTCCTTATAAAATCATTTACTTAATTCATTTGTCAAATGATGTCAATATGCACACCACACCATTTAGTTTTTGCTCCATCTCTTTCAATTCCTCTCTCTACTTCTCCCCTTCTGTTTCTCTTGCACGTGCGTGAGCTGCTGGCATCACTGCTTTTGAGCTCAGATTCAGCTCTCTATAGGTTTGCCCTGTAAGAGGTGTTGTCTCTGTGTGTGTGTGTGTGTTTGCGTTTGTGCGTCTGCAGCTCCGTGTCAATTTCTGTCTGGACACTCTTTTGTCTTTACACTATCCTGCTTATAGGCAGTGCATGCCGGCCACTTCCTCTTGTTTGAAGAGGTCCCAGGCATTCAAGGGTAATTAACTCAAGTTAAAAGAGACAGAATCCCCCCCAAACCTACCCCCCCCCACCCCAACTGTCCAGTCTTTTGAAAAAAAAAACAAAAAAACAATGGTAAGACAATAAAGTAAAAGCTGTATGCATGGCGAGGGGGAAAACCCATGAGATGATGATATAATTGTCAATTTCTGTGATTTATGTTCAATCCATCAACCCTCTTTTTAAAAGAAATGGAAAGAGGATTTTTTAGTGGCTCATTGCAGCTGAGACTAAAATCATTACAAACCTGCATATATTATAATATTAGCAATTACAAGTGCTCCACCATAGCTTATCTTCAACTATTAGAATATATGAAAAGATAACTGGTAACTGTTTTTTTCTAAAACCTTGACATTTGATTTCCCTGCTCCCTGTGGATCTCCCCATATTTTATTTCATACCTGTCTCAATCTCATCCATTGCATGCCTTGTTCATTTTATACCATGCACTTTTTGTTGCTGTTTGTGTTGAAAATTGGGGAGTAGGTGTATCCGAGCTCATAGCATGGGACGATTAAGTTACAGTAGGTCAATACTGACTGTGGTCAGTCCAGAAGCAGGCTAGGGTAGATAAGGAGGTAAAAATAGAGCCTTTTGATGAAGCGCTCTCCATGTCGGAGGCAGCTTAAGATTCAGTTGTAGAACTGGTGTTCTCTGTGTCATAATGAGAAACTATATGTAAAATAGGGCACATTTTATGTAATATTTATTGTAGAGGTTTTACTAAGTAAGAATAGTTAGTAGAAACATTGGGTTAGGATTAAACATTATCCTATCATAGTGGCACTTTGTGCTGCACACATAGTATGTCTGATAAATTACGCATGCTTGTGTTAGAAATCCCAGATTGTGTACAGATTAGTGGGGTTTTTTTTGTTTTGTTTTGTTTTTTTACTTTCTTGTGCTGTATCTGGATTTTTTTTCTGCCAGATTTTCATGATTCTGATATTTGGTCTTTTTTCCCTTCAATGATCTTGTATTAAATGATGAAATTGTCATTGTCCTGTAGCAGCGAAAGGGAAATGAATGGCCTCGCAGCCTGGCGACTGACAGTGAAATATTTCACCCCTTTCTCCTATCATACTTCATTCGTGTGCATGAGCGTGTGTGTGTGTCTGCGTGAAAATGATAACACAAAATGTTCACCCTGTTACGACCAATTCTGTTTCACCTCCTGCATGCAGCTGGACAGCTGGGTCTCCGTCGGCAACTTCTCCGTCCCCGAGTCCGCCACACACACACACACAGACACACACAGACACACACGAACACACACTTTTATTCTATCTACTCCTCACCTTTTCAGTCATCCTTACACACAATTTTCTATATACCATAGCCATTATCTTGTATGGACCAGTAGTAAAATACAAACACTTACAGTTTATGTATGAATTAAGACAACTTGTGCATTGTCAATAGTTTATGGTTAAATTATGTACATTTTGAAACTTAATATATCATCTCCTTGCAAAAAAATGAATGGAATAATTGGATGGTTCATTTTAATATTTCAAAATACCAGACAGAAAGAGGATTGGTTCAGGTGCAGTAGTGGAGTGGAATTCAGTAGAGAAGCAGAATGTGCTGAATGATTTGTGTGGATGTGCGTAGTGAGCTTTTTAATTACAGGTTTTAGTAGTGTATTAGCACCCTTCTAAATTCAAACAGTTTCTTTCATAATTATGGTTTAAAAATAAGTGACATCCTGTTGAATTTGCATTATGACTTGTATAGGCTTTTCAACAAACATTATTTTATCCTTCACGGTTTCCCCTGTAGATTACCTGAGCCTGCCTGATTGGAGGATATAGCACAGATCTCTTTATGTGCTTCATGTTTCATTTTGGAATGTGGATAATTATAGTTTTTATGCTATAGATTTTTCTAATTTTTGCCATGTGCACATGCACACATGCAAGATAACATTCCTGCAGAGATGCTCATATTTGAGGAACATCCCATTTGCTTCCACAAAATAAAGCTGACAGTCCATCTGTTTTGTTGCTGGCCATGCCGGGGTGTGTGTTTGAAGGGGACATGCGTTGCCATAGCCCCTCCCCCCGCTACACTCTAAATTCTCCTTCTCCGGCCCGTTTATCAGCATTCAGCCCCCTGAGGTCAAACTCTAGTTCTTTTCAATGCACAATACCAAGGAATCCCGTTGGCACAAAATGTGGCCAGATACCACTTGCTTTAAAATTATTATCTCCCAGATTAGTGAAGAATTAGGCATTTAACTGTCATTATGGCCTTCTCAAAGACAACTTTCTAGCAGAAATTAGAATTGGATCAGATTTTGTATGTGTTTCACAGAGTGCATTAGTTTACTTAAAAGCATAGTGTTCCAAGTGTGACTTGGAACGAAGGTGCTTGCAATGCATGTGATGTTTTCACACACACACACAAACATAGACACGCATAGCTTCATTCAGCTCATTGTATTGCATGTTAATTATTGTCCAAGGCTGAGCCCACTCATTCTGGCAGGAGCATAAAACTGGTAGGTAGTGATATTGGTAGTGGTTCAGGTAGTGCCCCAGTTCAGACCCTCAGTTTTGTTTTGTTTTTTCATTTCTCACTTTTTACTTTGTACTATTACCTGCTATTATTTATCTGTTTATATGTTATCGTTAGTGTAAAACTAGAAATAATAATTAGAATAATGAAATATTAAAACAATTTTCAATTTTTTAGTATTATTATATGGGTTTGAATGAAAACATATCATTTTTTAAAGTGAATTGGAACTGGAAGTGAAGTGAACTGACTGGAGGGTAATTTTTTAGATAAGTATGTTGTGTGATGTGCTTATATTTACTGTATGATGCACAATGTGATGTATAACCTGGATCTTACTGTATTTGACCATCGCTACAAAGAACAGACTACTGTGTAGAAAACCATGTGTTATCGTTGTGGCGTCTGTATCTGTGTTTGTGTATGATCTGCTTGCGCACGTGTATTCATGCATGCTTTCACTGTGATATCTGCTTCCAGGTTAACATGTTTTCTACTGATGGCATGATTGGGTGTACAATAATAACAACATACTGCAATATGTCCTCTTTGCATATTCTTTAAACCGCTGCAAAAGTTTTGCGTGAATATGAAATTCTTTGGCTTTTGATGTCATTTTTTCCACGTGTATATAAAGATGTACAGCTACTGCCCACTGGCCTGAAGTGTAATTAAGTACACTTGCCCTAACAGTAGCACTTTTTAATATTTTAATTGATAAAATTAATTAACTTGTTGACTAGTAAAGCTAAGAACAGCATGTGATGTTCATGCCACTCCCTCAGCCTAACCTAAGGCCAGCACAATGTCACATGGCATCTCATACACACACACACACACCCCTTTAAAAAATGAATGTAATATAAATGACATATTTTTCACAATATTAGTTGCATATTCTTTACTTGTGTTTGACTGCTATGCTAATTATATGATATACATGCTTTTAAAATGTTTAAATGTGTTGGGTATAACACATTTAAATAGCACTAGCTTTGTTCTGTCTGAGGTGCAGATAGAAAAAGAGCGTATGCCACCTGCTTAATCAGGAGTAAGATAAAACAGATAGATGCTTGTGTTTTGTCCACCAACCGCCACAGCTGAGTATTAGCTGAGTGATTAGTTTCATTACTCAGAGTGTGGTGTGAGGTGAGGGCCGTGCCGCCTAATGACATTGAACGTGTCTGCTGAGTCGTAACGGAGAGGGCAAATTAGGGAGCCTCCTCATTTTATGAGAGCACAACTATAGCAGACTACAGTCATCTAAGCTGAGCTGCCATTGTTCCTTTTATACTCCCTATCCAGGTAGCCTTATTCATGTCCAGCCATTGCTTTCCACATCAAACCTTTAGGGGGGTAAGACTCAGGGAAGTTTTTTTTTCCCCGTTCTCCAAAAATGGAAGAATTGACATGAAAGAACATGATGCAAACCGCACCTTGCATCTGTTCATTTTGCATGTGGCCTTGCAAGAGCCACATTTAATTTGAGTAAATTTGTCTGTACGCACATAAAGGCAGGGTCCATCGCCATTATATTTGCCTATGCAAAGACCAGTGTTGGTGTAAAAAATGCTACAATTTATTGTTTTACAGTTTTGTTGCTACTTTATTTTCTTAATGTCTAAGTATAAAACAATCAAACATTTCAACAAGCTTTTTTTTAATACTTTTTATTGTGCGTCAAGACCTAGCCCTGATGCCTCTATTTCTTAAATCCTGTAAAAGCCATTTTAGGGTTTTCGGCCCTGTTGTAACATAGTGTGAGGGCACGTGCCATTATCTCCATACACCTCTTTCCATGGTCCTTTTCCACCCAGCATCAAACTCAAGCCCAATGAAAGAGCAGCCACCAGAGCAGCAAAGCACACCAGCATTACATACGTCACAGGTTTTCAATTAACACCAGACATTAACAAAAGATCTGCTTTCCCCACTTCTGCCCATCAACTGGGAGAAAAAGGGCGGTCGTTAAAACCGATTCGTTAAAGAATAGCGCTGAGGGAAGAACTCTCTGTGTTGGTGTACAAGGCTACTTCAGTGTTTGTCAGTAGCAAATGGCTGAGTGGATTTCTTTTGTCAGAATTCCTCACGGTATCTCTCTGACCCTCGTCTCTCTTTCATTCCTTCTCTTGCTTCTTCCCTTTGTTTTGTAGAATGAATGTATCAAAGACCCAAGTTAATAGTGAAGATAAGTACGCCAAATGCAGTGCATGGAGAATGCAACAGCATTACGACGTCGAGGCGAGTCATGTGCGCGATGCGCACGCGCACTATAACCAAAGGTAAGAAATGGAAAAAATAAAATCATCAAAAGCCAAAATCAGTTGACTTTTGCAAATGTTTTTTTTGTTTTAGTTTGTTTTTTACTTTTAGTAACACTGACATATTTTATAGTTATAAAGTGGGTAATTCTGTGAACTGTGTGTCTGTGTGTCTGTGTGTATTTGTGCACGCATGGGTTGGCAATATAGTATTGGTTTTTGTTGGATGTAACCTACCACGTGGATGAGAGAGAGATAAAGGGAGAGAGTGAGAGACTGAGACTTGCCATCTGTCTCACCTGCTGCGTGTAGGTGTCCATCTGCTTTGGTCCAGTGCAGTGGATGAAAAGAGGGGGACAAAGAGAGAAAGAGAGCCCACACCAGTCATTTCACATTCCACACATCATGCAACATCTCTCACACGCATACACAGATGCACACAGTGAAAACAGAAAGTTTGTTTTTTAACAAACATACATACTGTAACTAATTAAGTCAGCACCTACTAATAAAATTCCAGTAAGTAGTTTTAAAAACTGCACTTCTTTAGCTTTATCTTAGATATATTCTAAGATAAAGATAAAGAAGTGCAGTTTTTAAAACTACTTACTGGAATTTTTCTACCAGTTGTACATAAGGTAAGGTAAAATCCCAGATTATTCCATATATTTGAAAACAGTTGGTCCTCACTATGAAAGACACACAACACAATGAGCGATGAGAAGTGGCTAAAGAGTGAGAAACAAAAGATAATTTCCAAAATAATCAAGATATATTTCAAAATTGAAACTTTGTTTCTTGGTATTAAACAATAATCTACTATAGCAGAAAACTGTACAAGCTAATGGATTTTATAGATAGATAGATAGATAGATAGATAGATAAGTGGGAGGAAGATGAGTTTATGGCTGAGGATCTGGCAGGGCTGTGTTCAGGAATGTGTTAAATGCTTCAAGGATTCCGATTAGCATATAAATTTAGATGTATGAAGATCATTGCGTCGATCACGAGTCACTGAGTTTTATCTTGACTTAGTAGAGGCTGATTTGCGTATAAAATACAGCCAGATGTGACCAGTTAAAGGCCTCCACACTGCCTTCCTCACTCTAAGCCTCCTGCCCTTCTCTGCCTGTCCTTCTTTAACTGGATTTGTTTGAATATAATAATTTGAGGTCATATATTTCTGCTTTGCTTTGCCTGCTCAGAAAATGGGGTGTGTTTATGCACAATATGTTGTATTAGTTAAAATAATGTAACTATAATAGAGAGCATATGAGTGTGGTTAATAGTTTTGGCTCTGAAAAAAAGTGTTGTAATTCATATTTTAGTTTTCATAACTGCCACCTAATTTGTTTTATCTTTGGATATTATTATCTCATCTGTCATGATGCTCTTATATCCACTGTTTAGCTTGTCTTGTGTGTTTGTTGTGGTACACTACATTCAGCAGACAAGACAAGCTCAACGATACCTCCTGCTCTTCCTCTTAAGCCAGACTGTCTGTTTGCAGTGCTGTGTTTTCTGAGATTTAAGCAAAGCCTTTTAAAAGGGGGTGACTGTGCTTTCACTGGAGGCCTCAAAGAGTATTATGGCAATTGGATTGTGGGGGGTTAGTCTGGGTCAAACCAATTAGACTCCATTCGCATGCTAAAGGCTGCTCTGCTTTAAGCCACTCGGCCTCGCATTACTGGCACAAGCGGGCCACGATCGACATGGTGCCAGAGTCTGGATGGTCACGCCATGGCTCTAGATAAAGGCTTTCTGGGAGCCAGAGGGTGCAACTGGTACCATAGCCATTAGTGGTTTGTGCAGTATGAAGGGTGATTTTAAGTCCTGAGGAATTTAGACTTAAGTACCTTTACCTGTTAAAGAAATAATCCAGCATTTATTAAATGAAACTCTCGTCCTCATATCTGTAGTGTATATTCAATTACCATGAACAATAAGTTTCCCCTGTACCAAGAGATTGATCCAAAACTGATTTACCGGAAGTATAAAAGCTAGGGTTCTGTCAAGAAATATTTTAAGCGTAATATAACGTAATGAGAAGTTGCTACATTCTAACAATTAAATTCTTTTGAAAAAGAAACTTGAAAAATATTTTACGAAAGTTATACTTATATAGATTTAATGTAACAAGTAATTTGTTTCTAACCCCTTTGCACAAGTGTCTGATATTCCCAGAATATTTAACATTAGGGCTTTATTTTCTGTGGGGTTTATTTTCTCACAAACAAATTTTGTTATGCGTGAATAAATAATAATCTTTCTCAAGTGTTAGTTTAAATACTTGGCACTGTAGCCTAGAAAAACTGTTTTTGAATGGTTGTTTTGCCAGGGGTTTATTAATACATAATACAAGTTTCCTGTGTATTCTGGTTTTATTTAATAAAGACACTGAGAAATAATAAAAAATATAAAGTCATTATGTATCCTGAGACTTTTGTACAGCACAGTAGGTGCAGTTATAGATCTGTACGGTTGTGAATGAAATATTGTTTGAATACAGTATATAATTGTGAATTATAATAATTATGTGGCTGCTAAGTGAGTTGGTATTGATTATGATAATGCTTCTAAATAGTGTTTCTAATAGCTGTTTCGTACAGGCTTGGTTGTGTGTTTTGATGTACTGTGGTTTTGCAGCCAGTAAAAGCATTACTTTTCTGATCCTAGACCAAGTACATACCTTTGTCTTAATAAAGCTTTCTACTTACCCTACAACGTTATAAATAAGAAACCTTGGACTAAGGCTCAAAAATTTACCCAGATGTTCTAGGTGTTATATGTGGGAAGTAAACTAACTTACATAACTTAATTATTATATAATTATAATTAACTTGTATATAAGCAGAGCCAAATCGGTCTTAAACAATAAAAAATATGATTTTAATTCTTTATATTTTAATACAGTCCTACAGTCAATTACAGAGAATGTGATGCATTTGCCAGCAGAATGGCTTGTTACTGTAAATTTAGCAGCTTGTATAATAAACTGGATTGCTGAAACCCAGATGGTCAAGTGAACTGCTTTTGGATGGAGAACTGTTGTGGAGATTTAGTTGCATTTTATGGTGGTGAAGGATTATTAGACTTTGAGGCTGATAATGAAAAGCAGCTCTGTATGACAGGGATTCCATTACAGATGTGATGCTTACACCACTGCATGTCTGCCTGCTATATGCATCAGATTGCATGTTTGAGAAAGAGCTCACAAAGTCACACATACAACAGTGTAAGAGTGCTCGTGAATTAAATTGCCATTTCAGTGTTGTTTTGTTTTGCAAACCTGAATGTTGCGATGCACACTCGTCATGAACATCCCTTACTGTATTGCTATATATGACCTTCTTGCCATATAGTTTCATACCAATTTTAAATTTAAAAACTTGGAATGAACTTTATGTAAGTGATAGTGGTCATGTTTTTGGACTGTCAGTAGGAATTGCTTATACAAATACCCTAAAAAGTCAGTTTAGTGCAGTAATATCAGTAATTTACCTCTATGTGTTCAGAGAGACAGAGAGAGATAGCAGACAGGCATGGATCTGCAGAGTAGGAAGAGAGGCAGAACGGGTATTAGAGAAGTAAACCCGATTATAGCCGGAATGTGAATTAGATTTGGTAACAGATGGTGGTTGGTGTTGAAAATTTAAGGTGCTTTAGAGGCACTGTGCTGTTGGAGGGGGCAGCTCAGTGCATCTTCACATAAGCGGGGGTTGAACTCGGGGAGTGATAGACGGCTATAACTCACAACAATCCCGTCTTGACAGCCAATTTCAAGATTCTGATCTGGTTAAAGACACGGCTTTCCCCGCTTCACTTACCAAGAAACAACCACCGCTCTTTTTCTCTCTCCTCCCTTGCTGTTTTTTGACCATCTCTTTCACAAGCATGTCATATTTCCTTGGATAAAATCCTCTTTAACCATCTGTTTAATAAATTGTATTTTTAATCCTTGTTTTTCCCCTCCCAATGTCCCCTTACCTGTTATCATATTTATGTGCAATTTCATTTCATTGAGACCATGGCTCATCCTGTCTTATCTGTCCCATGTCGATGTGCTGTTGAATGGATGAAGGGTTTTTCCCAGCGCAAGAGATTTTAGGCATATTACTTGTTAAAATGACAAAGCTTATTTACTGATTCCCAGGCATATGCTGTCAATTTGGATGAGTATATTGTTATGAATCATACAGACCAATAATTACATCAAACTTTTTGTGGAAGTTGCCATCATTTGACAAAGTAGAACATATCGTAGAGACTATAGCACCTTCTTCCTCCCAGATGTGTGCGCTTGAATAAGATACCATGTCATTTGTAGAGGGGAATCTAAACTGATAAAGCTAACACATCTTACCAGTAGACTTATCTGATGTGCTTGCACAGGAAAATGACCTAAATCATCAAGATTTTCATCTGTGAAGGCACACACACACACACAGGGACTTTATCAGCAGTGGATCATCCGAGTCGTGCTGTATTGTCAGTGTTTGTTGATGACAGAAAATACAAAGCGTCGTTCCCCTCTCATGCTCATTCCAAACAGACTTTCACTATACTCAGCCCATCCTGTACTTGGGCTGTCCTTGTGTTCCAATCTAGTGTAAAAATTAAACACAAAAGAAGATCATTCCTGGAATACCAAATTTCTTAAGACTTTTTTTTAATATAGAAAAATTTTGACTTCAATGCAAACTGACTTTTGTGTAATTAAGTTCTTTCTTACTCAGTACAGTAAACTTTTATACTCAGTATCATACACTAGATAGGGTAGACAGAGAGGGATTTGTGAGGAAAATTGTAGGTTTTCTTTTATGTGCATATAGACTGACCCTTTTAATTATTAGGTAGACATCCTTGTTTTTACACTCACTGTGCATTTTATCAGTTTATTTTTTGCCAGTTGCCCTTTGTAGCTCTGCAATTACTGACTGTAGTCCATCTGCTTCTCTGTATACTTTGTCACTCCCCTTGCTTTGGTCTCTACTGGTCAGGACCCCGACAGGAACAGCTCAGATCAGGTACTATTTGATCATGTGATAGTGATAGTGATGTGATATTTGATGATGTGATAGTGTGTGCTATGCTGGTATAATTGGATCACACACAACAGTGCTGCTGGAGTTTTTGAAAACTGTGGTTACTTACTCTATTAGAAACATCTACCAGACTGCCCACCCTGTAGATCTAAAGTCAGAGACAGCAGCTCATCTGTTGTTTTTGTTAGTCATACTCTTTAGTCATAATCCTTCATCAGTGCTCACAGGATGCTGTCTACAGGATGCTGGTGGCTGGACATTTTTGGTTGATGGACTGTTTTCAGTGCAGCAGTTACCCTGAGGTGTTTAAAAATAGCTCCAGCAGCACTGCTGTGTCTGATCCACAATAGCAGTACAAAACCTGTAACTGCAGTACTGAGAATGACCCACCACTCAAATAGTACCTGATATGTGCTGGTCCTGTGGGGTCCTGGCCATTAGAGAATAAAGTAAAGGGAAATAACAAAATATGAGAAACAGAGGTACTATATTCTGTAATTGTAGAACTACAAAGTGTTTCTATATGGTAAGTGAAACTAATAAAATGTACAATAAATGTAGACACAATAATGTGTACCTAATAAAGTGATTGGTGAGTGTATATAGTCTGTAAGTTCAGTCTGAGGGATGCTAAGCAGTTAAACAGGACAGAAGTCATTTATAACACACATGCAGCCAAACACCCTGTCAACCAAACGTGGTTATCGCATTGATTGCATGTAATCAGAGGTGTTATTTTGCAGCCAGTTGTTGACAATGAAGTGAATTACTGCTTTCCAACGTGGTGATGTTATAACAATTGATCTCCCTGCACAGTTAATAAAAAAGGCACAGGGATGCCTGTGAGTGTTTCGAGAAGTTAAAATAAGTGTAATCGGAAATGCTGACTCTAATTCTCTAAATGATTATTCTCTGTGAGACTTTATACAACAGTGTAAAATTATTTCAAAATAATTCTTCCATTCCATGTGAAATGTGTAATTTTTATGCATTTAGAGAAAAAATGCAATAATCAAAATATGATTTTAAAATCTATCTGACCATGTAGTCAAATTTAATAAACTTCTCCAAAGAGTGAACTAGTTGCACGCAATTAAAAATAAAATGATTTTGCAGTGATTTGAACCCTTTACATCTTAGCAGCTTCATTGGCTAAGTGGGTAGCAAGAGCTGCTGCAGTGTGTGAGGGCCTGGGTTCAAGTGGGGCTTGCAATGAGAAAGTCAGGTGGTGTGTTTACAGGAAAAATCCCATGGCTGGAGGTGCACATGGTGTTCATTGTGCCGTAGCTGTAGCTAAATATCAGACTTTTACCAAATTATTTAAAATGTGAGTTTTATGTAGTTTTATAACTACTCATAGGTTTTGCACAATTTCATAAGATGACTAAATTGCCATTCAGTCTTGTCTACATATGATGTTATGATTTGGCAACCACTAATACCACTTTGTCCACGACATGTATCTACTTGTGTTCCAGTCAGTCAAGCGCTGCATACTTTTATGATTAACACACACAGATTTAGCATGTCAAACGTTTTTAGCATGAGCTAATATTAAACCTGTAACAATACCGAACAGCTGATTACTCTTACCCATTTTTAGAACATGTCTCCCAGCACTACTGTTATAAGTCTTTTTTATAATGCCCTTTTACACCAAGATAACAATCTCCATTCATTTGAAATTGTAGTGCTTTCCCCGTTAAAAACTTCTTTTGTTAATGGCACACTGCAGAATTGAAGCCTGCACTAGACATCGCTGAAAACAGATAAAATAATTACCTCTCAAATAGTCTCTTCTGTGGCAGAAAGGGCTTTCTTTTCTTTTAAAATATGGGCTTTATAATTCCATTTCTCTTAGAGTTAATGTGAATTTTAGTGCCTCTAATTTTAGATTTGAGTGCTGTCTAGAATAAAAATCTGTCACCTGACAAGTGAATTTATAGATAGTTATGAATTTTGCTGGCTCAAATTAATGGAGTCATAGCATTTCAAAGAGTGGCAGAGAGAGTGGGAGGGAAAAAGAAGAGGAACAGAAGAACAGATAAATACAGAGAATGAATTTCTGGTTGATGATTAAGACCCGTCTCCTTTGCAGAGACTTCAAGCAATTAGAACCTTAATTTAAAATAAATGTTTGTTCCCCTAATTCACTTCTGGCAGTGAAGACTTAGTTCTTGTGCTGTTTGCATGAAAATATGCACTTTGTTTTACACTGATAAAAATATGTCAACACCCATTCTAATAAACATATTAGCTTCTAATATATCACCATGCCATGTCTCAATAGTCAGATATTGACAACTGAATGGACCAAACAGGAACGCTCACTGGGTTTATATGTTCCACTGGCACTGTTACTGACAATTCTGACAAATTGTCTGCCTACAGCAGTTCAGGGAAAGTCGTTTCCTGGTTCACAATCACAGTTCCTCTGTAAACAAAGGGAGGTCCAGAAAGACTTGGTTTGTTAAGTTTACTGGCCAGTACAGAGCGCTGACATTAACCCCATGCAACACCTTTGGGATGATTTGAAATATCTGCTGCGAGGCAGGCAACTCGGGTTCCAAATTCTGGTAGAAAGGCTTCCCAGAAGAGTGAGCTGATACAACTGCAATGGGAGGAAACAACTTTATATTAATTCTGTTAATGTTATAGCACCCAGAAAGAGTTGTAGTGTGTGTGTGCGCGGCACATTGGATTAATCATTTGGTGTTTTTTTTACTTTTGTCCTTGTTTTTTAAGGTTATATGACTACAATGAGAACAGTATGATTGGTATTAATTTTAATTGATTAATTTATATATTACACTTAAGTATTTGTTTCACCAAAGGACATTTAACTAGACCAGTAATAAATACACTGCTTACAGTAATTATGGGATATTTTAAAGCGAATATGAAGCAATTAAAAAAGAAGCATTTAACTTTATTTAATTATTCACGATCATCAAACAAGCAAACAAAAAGTTGTTTGATTACTCAAATGAGATACAAACTCAATTATGGTGATAAAGTAGCAAGTGACAAACATGAGGGTGAACTGAAGCATGTTAAACTGGACGAGAGTGCCCCCACATTGACTGTTCAGTAGGGTGTATGATCACCAAGACTGCCAAAATACACTGCCAGTGATGGGGCATGGACAGGATCAAACTGTCTAGCAGTTCTTGTGGGTTTTGAAATATCCCTTAATTTTTGTGACCAGTGTTTTAAAGCTGTTCTAAACAATTTCCATTTGGTACTAAACAGGAACAGATAACAAGCCGTCTACCAGTCACCAGAACAAACAAGATTTGCAAATAAAAAGTATGCTTGCTATGCTAATTGATCTTTTAGTCCTCTGCAGCAATAAAATTTGTAGTTGTTACTTAGGAAATGTGTGGATCATACTTTATGGATCATACAATATTGATTTTAAAAAATGTGGACGTTTGTTTGTTCAGAATGATGACATAATTGTTTCACAACTACTGTAATATAAATTTCAAAGACAGAAATGATCATGATGATGCTAAGAACTGGAACTGAGCAATGAGGTTTGTAATACGAACATAGCCTAAGAGGAGCCTTTTCCTAATCGATTGTCTCGCGCTGCAGTACACCTGAGCAGCTGGGCTTGAATCAGCATATTTAGGCCAGAGATGTTAAGGCTTGACTGCCAGGAAGTGTTGCTTTCATTTATTCATTAGAGTGTCTCTTTTAGGCTACTGGGTCCTATTACTTATGCCATGCACGATAAGATATTTGTATTTGTTTTTATTTATTCAAGACAATTGCACCTGTAGAAAAGTCCTCGCTTTTAAACATGCTGACATGCAAAAATGATAGATGGATGTATGAATGATCATTTGACTTATTTCACTTGAAAGTATATTACAAACATGTTCCTGCGGTTTAAATGACTCTCTGGTGTTATTTTAGGTTGCAGATGCTTTACTTCTTCCCTCTATTTCTTTTCTCATTCTTCTGCTCACTTTCTCTCACTCTTCTGCTGTAAAAGAATCCATCTTTTACAAGCCGCTTGGCTGTTTAAAACCCTCATTTAGAAGTGGGCTTCCTTAATTAAAAGGACCTTTGTGTGGTCCTGCAGCCTGCATGGTTTATTTGCCCTCCTTCATCTCCTGTGTTAAAACGTGTTCCTCCGCCTCATGCACGTAAAACCTTGACAAGTTTCTTTTTTCCTCCATATAATGGCTTTGTCTTTTTGCTGATGTCTTAGGATATAGCACTGAAACACTAATACAGAGAGACAGAGAGAGAGACAGTTTTTTAGCAATAATATGCGTCTTTTTGAAAACACTGTCACAAAGGGTTAGAGATATCAGAACTATAGGGCTTATGATGGCATTGAATATCAGCGGGATAATGAGGATTGGAAGTGATCAAAAAGCTTACTCAAGTTAAAATGCTGCTACTGTCATTATACAAATTAAATCTACTTGTGTATTTTCTGTAAAAAAAAGGTTTTAAAATGACAATTAATTGTAAATTGAAACACATTTACTAAATATCAAAGTAAAAAAAATGTAATATTTTAGGTTAAATCCCACATCTTCAATTTTACTAGTTTCAACTACACAGTGAACTATACTGGCAATACTAGGATATTCTGGTAGAAGGAATATAACTAAACGTAACATTTCTTTGTCATTGTACTTGTCAAATAAAAAATATTTAAATCACTTGTTTTATGTACATGTAACAGACTAAATGTAGTATATAAATACATTAATCTGGTGACTAAAGTCAATGGTAAAACTTGTGATTTGGCCTTGGTGATGTTTCTCTATTAGGTCCTTGTGTGTCCCCTAGTATTCAGGCATACATTGTGCTTTAGATAGATGTCTGAGGGGGATTGGTAATCCACTTCTCCAGGCCTCCTTTAAAATGGAGCAGATATATCTATTAATTACAGCACTCATTAATAAGCTATTCTCCCAGGACCCTGTTCGTGTATGTGTTTGTTGTGCGTTGGGGGAAGGGGTTGACCTCAACTAAATAGGTTTGACAGTATTGAGCAGTGGTAATATAAAAGAGCTTTCTCTTTTGTTAGCATTTAGTGGTCTTTTCTTTCAAGTATCTGTGTGTGTGTCTGTGTGGGTGTCCATGTCCAGTAGGGGGGTCAAGTTTATATGAAATTTTGAGAATAAAATGATCACAGAAGAATAGAAAGATCTTACATTTCTACACTGTGCTAGAAAAACTATATTAAGAAATAAAAAAACTACATATTTGTTTTTTTGGAAAGATCTTAGTGAGGTGAAGGATAGCCTTCGATGTAGGTGTTGAATTAATTAGCTACATTAATGTTGTCGTGGGAAGTCCCCACAATGATAGTAGAAAAATCGTGTGTGTGTTTGTGTGTGTGTATGTATGTGTGTGTGTGGCATGTCGCGTTAGTGAGGATGATGAAGCTGCAGTTGCCCTCCACACTGATTACATTCATGTAGAACAAGTTGATATTGACTGTGGGATGAGTGATGGCGGCTGGCTCCAGGCAGCATCCCTCTCCTTTCTACAGCTCTTTCTGCAGTGCCAGATCATCTGTCATGCTGTATTTTGATCACTGCACGCTTCTTTATTTTCTACTGGTAACCTTTAGATTTTTCACTTTATCTGTTGGGGAATGTGTCCCCAAAATGCATGTCAAAGCATGACTGTGCATTAATACTTGAATGTAATTGATTAATTGATTAGTGTAAAGTTAATATTTATGAAGCTGGTTCTTGCATTTCATTAAAGGCATCTCACAAGATGAGAATTCAAATTGTTTTAATCAAGATAGAAGAAGTTACTTTAACTTTTAGGAATTATGATAAAAGATGCACTTCCTTCTCTTTTGACTAGGTTTTGTTTTGCCTTTTTTTCTGATGTCCGTGTGTTGTGTTAACTTTGTTACTAAGCTTGGCTTTTTTGTCTTTGTCAGTTATCATTCATAGTGGCCTGCTTTTATTTTGTTCTAATGTCACACTGCTAGCTTCTGCTTTCACCGGCAGACAGACTGAAATCAGTCAAAAGCATTAGTGGTACCCAGGGGAGCCGTCCATGTTTATGTCCATCTTTTCTGTTGATTCTTTTCAGAGAAGTCATTAACACTGGGACAAAGAAGTCAGTTATTGTTAGCGTCTGCTGATTGCTCACTTCTAAAAGTCTGGGGTAAATATATTTGCTGTTGTTTTGTCTTAAACAGGCTGCTCTGCAGAATGTCCAGCAAGGATCGCCACATTGAGTCCAGCTGCCCCTCATACATCAAGACGGAACCCTCCAGCCCAGCCTCGCTGACCGACAGCGTCAACCACCACAGTCCCGGCGGCTCATCAGACGCCAGTGGCAGCTACAGCTCTGCAATGAACGGCCACCAGAATGGCTTGGACTCACCCACGCTGTATGGGCCAGCAGGCACATTGGGACCCAATGGCACCGGAGCCAAACGCTATGAGGACTGCTCCAGCACCATCGGCGAAGACTCGCAGATCAAGTGCGAGTACATGCTCAACTCCATGCCCAAGCGCCTGTGCCTGGTGTGCGGTGATATTGCCTCAGGCTACCACTATGGTGTGGCCTCATGTGAAGCCTGCAAGGCTTTCTTTAAGAGGACCATTCAAGGTTGGTATATACCTTCTAAATGCAGCATATGCTTTGTCTAGTTTAAAAAAATGTCCGTGTTGTCTGAACACTATTTTGGACCAGCGGAATAAAGCTAGAAACACAGAATGGAGAAAGAAAAGACACATTAATGCAATCAGTCTCAATTAGTGACCACTGAACTAAAAATATATTTAATTATATTTTACTATTTACAACCCCAAATCATAAAAACAAACACAGTGCTTTTTACTCTGACTTGCATTGCAAAGGAATTAAATTTTTGGTATAAACTTTATTCATATGTCCCTGCATTTCAGGTCTTCTACACATTAAAAAAAACATTGGGACAGGGGCAATTTAAAGCTAGTAATTAATTAAAAAACAAATTAATGACATGGTGATGTCACCAGGTGTAATCAAGATTTGGTACAAAATCATTATCCAAGAAAGGCTAAGTCTTTGATGAGCAAGGATGATTAGAGGGATTAGCACATTTCAGTCAACCTTTTTTCTAAATCCTGTTGAGAAATGCATGGGCATCCCAGAGACAAATGTCATCTTAAAGGAATTAAAATTGCTATGAAATCTCAGTGTATTTTTCTGCATTAATGCTACCATCAAATAACTGAAAATGACCTTTGCCAAGGGCACTGTCTCAGCCCCATAGCATACAAGACCGTGGCTTTTGTACTTGTAGCTGGTAATAGTCTGGATGGTTCTCTTTGTCGCTGGTGTAAAGAACATTGCATTTTAGAAGCTGCAAAATTGATACAGTGTGCTCTGGACCAAAAGTGTTTGTATGTCTAAAATGTGTTTTTCTCCTCTGATACACTAATGCAGAAGGCTTAAAAGAGCCTTGCTTGATGCCATGGATTTAAATATTCTTTCTGCATTGCTAAAATGGAGCCATTAACAATGTGCAGCTTTGAGTTGTTTTGGCAGAATTTTAGTGGTAGTTTTATTTTTCAGCCAATCAAAATACTTATAGATTTATTATGTCATTCTAAATAGTAGCTCTGTTATGCAGAAATTGTTTCCTATCTGATATGTAGTGTGCTACATATAACCCAACTATGCAAAAACAGATGAGCTTTTTTCTCTGACTTTATATCTACATGGTGAAACAATATGGTAAAAATGTCTCCAACAAAATAGATATTGAGTTAAGGGCTGTGTCTGATCCAGTCAGCTCAACACACACTAATACACCGGCAAGTCAGTTCACAGCAGTGCTGAAAATGATCCACCGCCTAAACTTGATCTGTGCTGGTTCTTTAGGGCCCTAACAGTTAAATAACAGAGTAATAGGAATGAATAATTCATGTGTGTTTGTGTGTATATGTGTGTGTG